>JAWNNQ010000400.1:57500-61440 GCA_035044765.1 Leucophenga montana | reverse complement strand
GCTTATAGAGAAACTGAAACTGCTTTATACCAAATGAATTCTACAATTCAAGATGTGTTATACGTCAAAGAGACAACTTTATGCAATTTTTGTGGGGTACGAAGTCGCTTTTGATAACACAACCCATCAGGAGGTGGCTAGAGCTCTATGTTGAAAATAGGTAGAAGCAAGAGTAGCTTTGGTGATTGTCTGAGCAGAAGTTTAGGCTATCTAATGATAAACTCGGTTTTCATATCCTAGTACTGAAATGCCTAGGGATTTTAAGTGGAGATTGCAGGGTTACAATACACATCTACAAAATAGGTATTGAAAATGACAGTACATGCAATTTCTGATTAGAAGATGAGGAGTAATCGGAACATATTTTGGAAGATTGCGGAATGATAATAATAATAATAAAAACAATAATAATAATAATAATAATAATAATAATAATAATAATAATAATACAGGTCAACATGGTTTCGTTTTTGGAATAGTAGTCACGTCAAGATATTGAGATATTTGAGGTTATGTACCCGAAAAACGGAGTTTTTTCCTACTTTTGAGGCTATGCAAAAAAACTTTGTGGTCTGTCTCTCCAATTACATTATCTAGTACCATTTTTACCCTTTATTTTAAGAGTTCAAGAGATCAAATACGAATTTTTTTTTCGCAAAGTTATGGCTTTAGTTAAAGCGTATACCTTGCACTTGTTAAATCGTGGCCATTTTTTTGTTGCTTCTGGTTGTATAAAGTCTCTATACCAAATTTCGAGAAGAGTAAGAGAAAAATTTGAGAAACTAGTTTTCAATTCATGAGTCTATAAGAGACAGTCACGTACAGCTTTTGTAGGCAACTATTTATATTACTAAAAGTTACTGTATTTCCAGTGTCATTTTCAAAGTGATAAATCTTGATATATCGACACAAATATACCTATTATCGATATTACCGTCTTGAAAATGAAGAAGAAAGAATTATGCAGTCGTTCACGACTTCGAAATGCAATGCCACATTTCATACACCAATGAAAATACTAAATTCTTGTTTTTAAATATAAAAAAACAAATTTTTTTTCCATGTATAAACATTTTGTATAAAAATTTTTTTTGGTACGAAACTTCAAGTTAATATTTTAGCAGTGCGGTACCTAGAGAACATATAACGTGAGTTTTGTTCATCTAAGTCTTCTCTAGATAATAATAATAAAAACAATAATAATAATAATAATAATAATAATAATAATAATAATACAGGTCAACATGGTTTCGTTTTTGGAATAGTAGTCACATCAAGATATTGAGATATTTGAGGTTATGTACCCGAAAAAACGGAGTTTTTTCCTACTTTTGAGGCTATGCAAAAAAACTTTGTGGTCTGTCTCTCCTAAATAACAAATAAAAAATTTTAATTCCATCTAACCGTCTTAGTCCGACTATTTGAGAAATATGTCAGAATAAAAGTTGAATACCTGCTATTTATTTATTTTTCTTTTTTTTTGAAATTTCATTCAAATAAAACGTTAACTCACTGCGTACACCTCATACAATTCATTTGCGTCATCTATGTGTGACTGCTTGATTTTGCACAGATAGCGCCTTCTACCGGAGGGTAGCAAGAGTTAAGTGTGGATAGAATTATAACTATATAATTCGATGCCACTAACCCTCACACATAGGTGGCGCTTTGCCAAGACTACAAATTAAATATAATAATTTTTATTGCATCAAAGTATTCAACACTTTGCTTTGAGCTCTTTGTTGGTGTAAACACGAAAGAGCGCTTTAGTTGAGTGTGTTAGCCCACGATATACCCCTTATTTAGGACTAAGCTTATGAATTTAAACAATAAACTTTTATTAATTGGTGTTTAAGTACGTTTAAATTAATATGACTCATAAAATTTTTTTTCATTATTATAAATGGTTTATTCCTCTTAAATTTGTTTAATTAAAATAAATGCTTGTTTTCGACGAATTTACTTATTTTTGATTATTAACTTGATAAATCAAATGAATTTATTGCATGAGAACGTTACAAATCGATAATGTTTTGTATCGAAATTTAAATAGGCTGTTTTCAGTGACAGCACTGATGATCTAAATTAGTAAAAAAAGAATATGAAATTGCAATTGCAGTACAAATAAGGTAAAAACAAAACTTTAACTTTGGTTGACCATTCACATAAAAACTTAAATAGTATTTTAAAACAGAAACATGGGGTGGGTTTGTGTAGAGGTTACCCCAAAAAGTGGACGGGACACACCCATTAGCATTTGTATATGAAGCGGCTGTCCATAAAAAGCCACCACATCAAATATTGATTTATAAAGAATTGAAAAAAGCTGTTTTTCACACAAAAACACAAAGGTTTGCGGTGGGTTTGTATTGGGGGCAACACCCATTGATGTATATGTGAACCGTTCGTCCATTGGAAGCTACCATATCAATTACTAGTTAGTATCTGGCGCGTTTCTGCCCTTCTCCCTGCCCCACTTCACCCTTCTTCATGACCCCTCGGGTAACAAAATTGTTCATATAAAAATGGTAAAATCACGATTCAAAATAGGGGGTGGGGGTAGGAGGGTGAAAAATACTTAACGACCTATTCTCATATGTATATATTGTAAACATAAATTTTAGTATGTAGGGTCATATATTGTATTAGGGTTAAGCATGAATATTGTATTAGGGTTAATATAACCGATAAGATGGTAACTGATCGAGACTGATCAGAACGGCAAACACATGAGCGCTAGACGATTTTGTAGCTATCAGCTTTTTGTCGTCTACTCAGAGCAGCAGACTTGGTTAAAATGTTTCCGCTGTGTTTGTTTTAAATTAATTAAATAAATTAAATAAATGCATTAATTTAATCTTCATAAATTATAGCCTATGTATTATTCTGATATATGAGCTATATTATTGTAAAGTTTCATTAAAATCCATTAAGTAGTTTTTGCGAGATGGAGTAACAAACACATCCATGCAAACTTTCTAATTTATAATATTAGTAGGATTGAGTTGGTGTTGACTACAATAAAAAAGTTTTTTATACAAAAATTAGTAACAATTTTAAGCTCATGGGCTCTGTTTGGTATATTAAAATAAAAACGTTGTTTTGAATGTATTCGATCGAAACAACAAAAAGCTTACTCATGATTTTATATCAGCACGACGAGACGAGTCAACCTAGCCATATTTGTATGTCTGTCCTTATGTTTAACCGTCTGTTTATCTGTCCGTTTTTCTATGCGCCCTATTAACTCAAGCTTTGAAAAATTGGTTTGACAGTAGGTAAGAAAACTTTCTATAGCCATAAACAGCATACTTATCAAAAAGACTTCAATTTACGCACTAGAAGGTATAAGCTCCTATTCAAAAACAGGGAAAGTGTGAAGAGTATTTAAGATTCGGTTCCACCGAATGTATTTGAAAATATGTTGGTACGTACTCTAATGAGATATTTATTCATTAATTTATTTAGTTATTCTCGTACATAAAAAATTGTGTTCGACCGAACCGAATTCTAACCGAACAAGTTAGTGGGACCGTTGGAATTAGTTTATGGGATCGATCCTCTAGTTGGTGTTCCTTAAGTTAAAATCAGCAAATTTGGTTTTTATAAATATTTTTACAACCATTCAAGGAAATCTAATGGACTAGTTCCCGTGTCACCCACACGGTTAGACAGACAGATGGACATTGCTATATAAACTAGTCTTGACGAGCTGACCAAGAAAATATATGCACTTGTATACAAAATATATGTACGTAAAAGTAATCATCCAATTTCGTAAGGCTGTAATTTGTTTTGTACATGACAAAGAACTCGGTAGTATAATATTAATTTGGACCAATAAATAACCATTATTACCAAAACGGAACTAATTATAAAAAAAAAAAAAATATATATCCTTAGAAAATTGGCCGACTACTTTTGCGCAACCGTGAACTTT
>JAWNNQ010000400.1:42500-52500 GCA_035044765.1 Leucophenga montana | reverse complement strand
AAATTTTTTAAAAGGTTTGTTATAATTTTATAGTATGGTTTTTGTATTGGAGCTGCCTCAAAAAAAGGGGGGGGGGTCGTTCCCATTGATGTACATGTACGTCCATTAGAAGCTACCATATCAATTATTAAGTTGATTTAGACTACAATAAAACATTTTGTCTTACAAAATTTTAATATTGGGGGCTACCCCAAAATGTGGGCGTGGAGGGTCAATACTGATACTCTATTTGAAGTCTAGGAACAAATTTAGAACTGGATACCATAAATATTGGACCTCAAAATATGCGCAAGAAGATCCAGACGGACAGCAACGGGCATCAATCGATTTGTACGATTTGTACGTCCTGGGGTCTACGATGCCTCCTTTAATACAAACTTTCAAACAAACTGATAGTACCATTTCACACTATGTGTGAATGGTGTAAAAATAGGATCTGAGATATTGTAATAGGGATGCTGACAGATGCAGTGGCCTAAATAACTAGAAGCTCATGTCCTTAGAAAAGTTGACATTGGTACCACAACTAACGGAGTTGTAAATGAAATAGCTGAACATTTTAGTTTCTTCTTTAAATAAAAAAAAAAAAAATAATAAAAATAAAAAACAAGTAAAACGTAAACCGATGCCCTTTTTGCTCGGCAACGCTGGTGGGTTAGTTCACCTTTTGAACTTTTGAACTTTTTTGGATTTAAAAGTGTTTAGTAAATTACATTTTATTTTTCCTATATACAGGGTGTCTCAAAAGAAAGTCCACATTTAAAAAATCGATAAAAAAGTTTATTACATATTAAAATACACACTTTGGGAATTTATTTCTTAAAAATGATATTGTCCAAATGTGTTGCGTTCACGGCAATCATTTAATGGAGCACTAACATTTCCTATGACGGCTCGGCAGGTATTCTCCGTGATGGCTGCCATTTCCTTTTAATTGTACCAGGAAAATCGGTTTGTTGCCGTAAACTTTAGATTTAACGTAACCCCACAGGAAAAAGTCTATAGGGGTTAAATCGAGACTTCGTGGAGGCCAATTTATGTCACCTCTCCTGGAGATCAATTTGCCAGGAAAAATTTCGAATCGAAAGGTCCGGGTTGTCACGAACAGACTAGGTAAAACTGTCTATGTTTTCGAACGTTCTCGAAGACCTTGGACGCCCGGATTTTGATTTTTCCAGCATTGAACCGGTCTCTTCAAACTTCTCAACCCATTTTCCAAAAAATGATTTTTTTTAGAAATATAGAACTTTGTTCAACAAGAGAGATTACAGAATTTCAAAGTGAAATTTGGCTTTATTAGAAAGATAATATTTGCATTAGTGTGTAAATATGATTTCGGGCATTCTGGAAGTCCAATTTTTATTTAGAGTAATGGTGGTTCGAAAAAGATCCATGGTTAATCGAATTAGTCGGATGGATGGACGATTATGTCGACCGCAAAATGGACGTAGCACACGGTAACATATTTATCACTGAACTGAACCTCGATTTTCTAAATAAATATTCCAGAATTTGCAAGCATTGTTCTTGCGTTAGTTTATTCATGACAAAATAGCAAACCGAACTGAGCACAAATGACAATAGAGTTTCCAGATCTGATAAATTTATGACAGTTTAATCCCTGTCGGAAAATGGAACCTGTAAAAAAATAACACTCTATATATGTATATATATATATATATATATATATATATATATATATATATATATATATATATATATATATATATATATATATATATATATATATATATATATATATATATATATATATATATATATATATATATATATATATATATATATATATATATATATATATATATATATATATATATATATATATATATATATAGAGAGAGAGAGAATATATATATAGAGAGAGAGAGAGAGAGAGAGAGAGAGAGAGAGAGAGAGAGAGAGAGAGAGAGAGAGAGAGAGAGAGAGAGAGAGAGAGAGAGAGAGAGAGAGAGAGAGAGAGAGAGAGAGAGAGAGAGAGTATATATATATATATATATATATATATATATATATATATATATATATATATATATATATATATATATATATATATATATATATATATATATATATATATATATATATATATATATATATATATATATATATATATATATATATATATATATATATATATATATATATATATATATATATATATATGGCTTGAAATTATCAGAGGGATAGATGATTCTGGACAATTTTTTTACGCATGATATTGTTAAAAAGATTTAGAAAGATTTAAATTACAACAGTAATTAAAGAAATTTTGGATCGACCGTGGGTTGAATTCAGGTCGTTCAGGTCCCGCTCCATTCCATTCCCTGCCCCTGACCCTTCGCCTTCCCCTGCCACTTCCCATGACCCTTCCCCTACCTCCCCTTACTTTACCACTTCTCCCTGACTCCTTCGATTCCATTGTATACAACCATGTATACAACATTTCATTCCTCTATCGTCAATGGTACCCTGAGAGTTCCTGCCCTTCCCCCTGCCTCACCCACCTGTACCATCCTTCCCAATACTCCCCTACCCTACCTCTCATTCCCCTACCCATCTTGCCCCTGCCCCCTACCTCTTCCCCTATTTCTCTGCCCCCCTTCCCCCTTCCACCTCTTCTCCACTTCTTCACTCCCCTTTCCCTTCCCTTCCCTCTTTTATCGCCTATACAACATTTCATCCCACTATCTTAAATTTTTTGGGCCAGGAATACTCGCGGGCCTTCACTATGGATCGAATTGTGAATCTAAACCATTCTCGAATTCCCATGAACACACACACAATTTTTAATCAAAATTGGTCCAGCCGTTTAGGGGGAGTTCAATCACGTACACACGTACAGGAGATTTTTTTATTTGCAACTTTTTGAACTTCAAAAGTAAATTTTTTGATTGGCTTACTATCAATGCATACTATAATATTAGTAGGAAATAATTGCACATAGCCACCGATCACGAACAAACTCTATGCCGAAGATTGCCTACAAAAATTTGAGCTCAATCGGTTGGGTAGTCCATAGCATATATGTACGTGTTAACAAACATACGTAGATACATAGGCACATTCATATATAAAGATAACAATTTTTATTACTCTTTTTATGTTTAAAAAATTACTTATTTGCATTATAATTAGAAGTGTGGACAATTAGAAGTGGACATTTCGAAATCAAGAACTCACGACTGTAGCATTCTTTCTTGTTTATTGTATTTAGCAACACAGTTTTTTTGTACCCTGTACAAAAAATATTTGTAATCAAGGTGTATAGGGTTTGTTGAACTGTAAAAATGTATGTGACATAGTATGCTCGAAATAAGTATGCTGATACGGAAGCGGATATTTTCCGATTTGCGGAGGCGGTTGCGAATGCGGATGTCTTATTTCAAAATTCGCGGTTATGCGGTTATTTCTAAGAGATCGTACCATGTTTAGAGTTTTAATATTTTTTTATTCCTTGTACAAAAAAAAATTTGCAACAGAGTTTATTGGGTTTAATATTGGGTCAATATAATTCAAATGTATATATATGTAACATAGCGAAGAAAGCATAGCCATGTCTAGAGAAGACTTGAACAAACTAAACTCACGTTGTATAGACTCTCCAGGTAATGCACTGCTACAAGTGTAACTTAAAATGTAATAACTCGCAACCGTCTTAGCACATCGGAAAAACAACAAATTCAGTTGGATATTTGTTTGAAATTTTTGTTATAAATAATTTTATAGTATGCCATAAGATTGATACAATATGATAATAGTTTCACCTCCAATGTCAATTGACGGCTGTTAGAAGTTTGAGATTGTTCATTATCAATTTGTATGTCTGCCCGTTGCTTGTTCACTGATTCAAATTCAAGTGAACTCTGACTTTTTTAATGATCGTTCCACGTCACTTTATTGGGTAGTTTTTCTGGCATAAAATGTCTTTAGCCAAGTCTCTTACTAAAAAACTTCCATACGTTAATTATTTTTAGAAACAATATTTTGTGGGAAAAACATAATTCGAAAAACTTAGAACTGACATATTATATGGATACTTAGGGATATGAATTTCAGTAAAACATCGATGTACCGCCGTTGACAAAGTTTTCAAGTACGTTTAGAAAAAAAGGTATTTGAATATGTGAATGCGGATGCGAATGTAGAAAAGCGGTTGTGGATCATGTTTGCGGATATTCAATTTGCGGATAATCCGCCGATGCAGACCTTGAGATCTGCATCCGTCGATCCGTCCGTCCGTATGTCTGTCGGAGAGACAAGTTCTGTAACTAGAGAAGGCTTGGAGAACAAAAGTCGCGGTATAGACTCTCTATGCACCGCACTCTTATAACTGTGTTTTAAAGTTTCATAACTCGTAACATTTTTACTGCAGTGAAAAAAGAAACATATTCAGTTCGAAATTTTGTTGCAATATTTGTTCAAATATTATACAATAGTATGTCATAGGGTAAATAATGGCATGCTATGAAAACATACGGCGTGTGTAGGGTAGGGTAGGCATCATTCTTACTATTTTTTTATAATATGATCGAGCTCTTCTGCTATAGCTCTTGCTTTAATAATAAGGGCGGCAGGGTATTTCGAAGTCGTGAACTAAGGACTGCATCATTCTTACTATTTTTTTGTTCGAATGAACGTCACCGCACGCAAATTGATCGTAAGGGGATGCCTCTGGACTCTTTAATGCGTTCGTTCGGCGTTCTTCGGTGATGCCCTTGATTCCCATAAATTATTTTGGCAACGCATCACGCGACTGAATCTGTACCTCGCCGATTTTTGGTGAACTTGTTTTTACTGCCTCCCGCTTCTACTTCCATTCCAATCAGTTTTATTCGATACGTATACTTCGCAGCGTTTGTTTCCACTTGCGATGCGTGATGATTTTTGTGGGCGATGACTTTTGCTCTGCCTTTTTCTTTTCGGTTTTCTGTAAAAAATATTGTTTTTTTGTTTTGCTTTTTTTTTTAGCTCTATTTTGGCTTAGTTGCTGGAGAGTTGCCAATGTTTGTGCTTAAATTTCTTTACCTTAGTTTCAGCCCGCGCTCAGCCTTTTAGATATAACAGAAATAAAAAAAATTCTGGGAACATTGAGATACCGTATAATTTAGCTAATTGAATGGGGGTGGTTCGTAAGCAATGCAAGTTAACAACCGACTTATCAAAGTCAAGGAAATAAAAACGAAAGAGTTCTTTATCAAAATATTTTTTAAAAAGTGCCAAAAACTGACAAGTAGTGTTCATCTTACCAGAGGAGTATTTCGTAAATATTCGCTTTTATAAATATTCTTTAGATAGAATTTTTTGCATGAACAACTTTTTATTACTAAAGTTAAAATTTGGGTACTAAGAAGATTTTTCCAAATACATACCCTTAAAATATTTGACGTTGATCATGTCGCAATAACAGTAGTTGATCCTTTTTTACACAAATCTGTGTTTAATTCAAGCAAGGGTCTGTAAATCAAGTGGGAACTTTCTTATTTCTTTTTATCCCACATTAATTCACATCAAATATTTGCACAACATATAGTATTAAATTTCTACAACGTATGGAAATGAAATGAGTACTTCAAACTTTTCACACATAATGCAAATATAGTTATAATTTTGTCAATGTGTGTGGAACCCGTCGAAGAGTTCCAATTATATAATAACCTACATAGTTTCATGGTCGGGCTATGTAGAAAACATAAGAATATCTAACAAAAATAAAATATATGGTGGTTATACCAATGGTAGGGAGAATACACCCATTGTGAAGAGTCCGTCCATAAGAAGCCACCATGACAATTTTTGAGATGATACTGATTACAATAAAAAGTTTTTCATACAAAAAATCACAAGTTGTTTGTATGGTAGCTACCCCAAAAAGTGGGTGTGGCATGTCATAAAAAAAAAATGCGCAACAACTACCAGACATGGCTGGATCGACTCGTCTCGTCGTACTTTAGTGGTCTATAAGGTCTCCTTTAATGCGTCACACACTTTTAGACAAACTGATAATACCATTTCACACTATGTGTGAATATTATAGCAAAGAAAGAACGCTAGTGTTGGGTGAGACTAAACTTAAATACTTAAATATTGAAAGTATGTTTACTTATACAACTAGCGTACCGATTGTTCTGTCTCGAATTGTTTCTGAGATTTTAACCTTTCAACTTTTCCCATTTTTGATCAGCATTAGAGTTGATATAGAAGTCGATATAGACTAGTCCGACTGGCCCGGTCGACCGTCTGTTTGATATAACAGATCTCGGAGACTGCAAAAAAAATGTTGGATATTTAGATTTGCCTTTTATTTCTCCAGAAAACTAGACTTAAATGAATATGCCATCACACTTTAAAGAGTAGCCCCATTTTAAAGTTTAGCACGAACATTTATTTGGTTTTGTTGTTTATTACGCTAGAAAGAACAAATTTGACGTATCTTACATCAATCCCAACAAAATATTCCATATAGGCCGATCTATCTAATATAGGAGATCTAACCACTTTATGGGGTTTCCCAGTGAGAAATCTGACCCCGATTTTTGAGTTTTTGTATGAATATTTTCGTTTCTACTTTTAACTAAAATACCCGGCATGCATTGCTACGTTCTCTCTTGCTTTCAAAATGTAGCACGACCAATTTTTCAAGTATGCATATGATTGTATGTGAATGTATTTGGTATTAAATTCTGGGGCGGTGCACTACCCACTTTTCGAGTGGATTTTTTCTCTATCTGGTATTACATGTCCAATACTGTGCATAAAGTTCCCGTGCATGTCTGTGATATAATACATTGCCAATTGGTTTAGTATCAGAAGAGGCGTTAAAGGAAAGCACAAAGAATGTAGAATTAAATTAGAGCACAAATGAAAACATTTAATGAATTATTTAATGCTAAACTCAGATCCACTAATATCTATGCAAGGACATGTTGAATATAAAGTAATAAAATATCTCACAAAAGAAGCAATTTAAACAAAGTCGACATTACTTCTGACGAAGATAGCGACGTGTAACAAACAATAATTCAAAAGTAAAACATTCATTAAAAATAAAATTTGTATTGATTTAATAAATTAAAAAATAGTGCTATTTAAAAAAAAATAACACTAATTCAATCGCTGGAATAGTCCTTTGGACAAACAATACTGCTAATTGAATATCTTGAGAGGTATAATTTAACATACTGATTTCTCATATATTCACTGCAATTTGATTCGAGTCGATCTAGCTATTTGCGTCTGTATGTCTGTCTGTGCATTTATGCGCGACATATTACGCCAGTCTTTGGAATATTGATTTGAAAATCGATATGAAGACATTTCCTAATCATAGGCGAAATACGTATCAAAATGACCGCGAAGACACGGCTTCCATACAATACAATATAATACAATATGTGAATAGTATTAATGATTCGGTTCTACTGAAGTTTTATCTATATATATAATCAGGGCCATAAAAAAGTGAAACTTTAATACTATTCACAATTGCCCTTTTTGCTCGTCAGTTTTCAAATTTTTGATAGTTAGATACAATATAAAGATAGATATATTTAAAAATTATTAAATTTGATATTTATTGAAAATAATGTTTGGTATGAATTTCGCCCTTTTGTCGGATAGAGGGTTATGGTTAATTTTGTTACGCATGCACAGTGGCTCCACTTATATGGAGATCGCGGCCAAAAATACTTCTAAATAACGCCCACCCGTGCATATATATGTATAAAAAAAGTTAATTAAATTAAATTAAATTGAAATTTTATAGTATAACTAAGAATTTACATAGTTTATTAATTGTTCAAAATACAATACGTACTTCGTTTAAGCTTCTATCAAATCAAATACAGCTTTCATTAAATTAGACTTTAGCTAACCGGGTAATTTTCTTTGCCCAGTAATAAAAGGATGGGAATTAAAAGCAGTCTGTTAATTAAATCTGTATTGATTGCAATTCGTGATATTTTCGGGGTATGCTGTAGTCAACATTTTTTATGTCCTTCCGCAGCTTATTCAGATAATTCTCCAATCGATAATAGCACGTGGTCGATGACATCTGCACCGTGAATTAAGATTTTGTGCACATACGGGGGAAGGTAATACCAAGGATACATCTCAATCAGATCTTAAGCAGTATCCAACGCTTACTGTCTAAATCTTTCAGCATTGATCCTGATGACATTGTCTGCAATAATGTTGCACATCTTCCAATCAAGTCTTTCTTTATGCCAGTAATTTCTGCAACTATTTCTAGGTTTTTTTTCGTGAAAAAATCTTCTTGCTGTGTTTCCATCATTAGACGTCCCACTACATCCATTTTACGAAATTCTTTTTGAATTTTGTGCTTTCTACTCATAAGTGCGACCTTTCACCCTTTGGGACGTCCACGATTCATAGCCTGACCTTCATTTCGAAAATTCAATGCAATTCTCTCTGTTTTTCTTAGCTAATCAGAATTATACCGTAAAACTAAAGATTTGTTTCGCCTCTGCTTTTCCCAAAACTTTGAGAGCTTTTTGCTTATGTAAATTATACAATTTGATAATCCTGTATGGTCTGCTTCCTATCCCTCATCTTTAATCTTTTTTTTTAGAGTTTCTTAAATCTTCTCCGCTCTTTGAGCAATAGTACAACTTTCGCGACACCAGATTTCAAAAATGAAGTACCTGATGTGAATAAAATAAAAAATAATAATAAAACATTCAACTTAAAAAAAAAAAAAATAATTCGTTACATAATTACAACACAACAAAAACATTGAACAGAACAGAACTAATGCAGATAATGCGAAAACTGTAAAATAAAAAACAGTTATCCAAACATCCGGCACTCGCTGCAATTTTAAGTATTACATAAACATTTGCACTTTTTGGCAGGTAATGCGAATACTTTTATAATCCTTTATCCGGGAGTAAGAATTGGGAGAATCTGAAAGGGGCGCCACAACTAAAATTTTATTTCAAATTCTAAGAGACAAATACAAAATACAGTAAAGCAACACATTAATAAACATTGTTTTTTAAGAACTACATCACAAATAAAACACATTTTATTTTTAAAATATAGTTTATAGCTTTGTGCTCAAAATGCATCATTTGTTTCAATTATTTCGACAGTATTTTTCAAAATTTTAGGCTTTTGCAAAGTTGCTTTCCTTTCAAGCTGCTCAAAATGCACAACACAAGTAAAACGTCTCACTTCTAATGCAGTTTTTCGCGATTGAGGTTAAAATGAAGAAGAAGAAAAACCTTAGTGACGGCAACTTTATTCATATTAGCAAAAGCATATACAAGAATATATACAAGTGAAAGATCTAACGCTATTTTCAGAAATAAAATTTTGTTTCCGATATTTAAAAAGGGAAACAGAAACTTCGTATCGAATTACAGAGGAAACTGTTCTTTGAATTGTGTAACAAAATTAATGATGGGCATTTAAAATAATAGATTAGTAAACTGGACGAAAAAACATAAAACTCTGACAGAGCAGGTCTTTAGAAAAAGCCATTCTGTAATGGACAACTTTTACAATCTATCATCAATAGTATAAATTAAATTTAGTGAAAAGAAAAAAGTTTACGCATTCTTCGTAGATTTTAAGCCAGCTTTTGACAAGGTACCAAGACAACTTCTTATTTGTAAATGGCGAAGTATTGGAGTTTCATCAAGATTGACAAACTGTATAGAAAGTATTTACTTGCAAACAAGCTCTGTCATATGGATAGGTGAATCAATGTCGGAAACTTTTGATACAGATTTTTGTGTAAAACAAGGTTGCATTATGTCTACGCTATTTGTTCTTTGCACTTAAATGTACAATACATGAATATTTGAAAGGGGGATTATGATTGGAGATTTAAATATACGAATTTTATTCGCTGACGAACTAGTGACACTAGCGGACGATGTAAATACTACGCAAAACATGATTGACCAATTAGAACTATACTATGGAAGAAAATTTTGCTAAATCGGCGATAATGGTA
>JAWNNQ010000400.1:0-37500 GCA_035044765.1 Leucophenga montana | reverse complement strand
AACTCTTAATTATAGAATTTTGAATATAATAGCTGTTCTCACTGGAGTACAACTATTTCTGTTATATTATGAACTTTCAACTAATTTACTTATTGTCTTATTGATAGATTGTAAATTAATAATAATAAAAAAAAAAAAAATTAATAACGGATCGATTCTTCTATCCTCTGCGTAAAATCAATGATGCAATATCTTGCGAGAAACAAAGAAGTTGAGTGTAGTAAAATCGGAATCGATTTCGTTGAAATGATCCGTTGTCACTTTAAGAAGATGGATTTCATAGGTAATTGGTGCTATATATTTCATATTTTCAACTTGAAGTGATGTTAAATCGCAAAATCCTTCTGAAATTGACATGACGAACTATTTTAATGAAACCGATTCCGATCAAATTATTCGTTAAACGTATTTATAAATAAACTCAGATCGGTTATTTTTTCTACTTAAACACTGGCCCCTGTGCCGCACGAAAAAAAGAAACAACGTGACGAGTTGTGACTTGGTATTGCCACATACGAATAAAATATAAAAAAAAACATTAAGGGCGTTGTGGACGTGGACGTTAATATAATACATCTGCGTATGGTCAAGGATCACCTATCTGTCCAAATTTGAAGTCTCTAGCTTTTATAGATTCTGAGATCTGCTGTCTCGTACATCCATAAGGACGGAAGGACGGCAGGACGGCAGGACGGACAGTCAGACAGACATACTGATTAAAAATATTTATACTTTATGGGATCTATCCCGGCTCCTTCTGCCTGTTATATACATTCGTATAAACTCTTATTATACATTTCTCCCTGTACCTAGGGTATACAAATATTTTTTTTTTTAAATTTAAAGAAATACATAAAAAAGAAATACAAAAAACAAGAAACAATGCTACAATCGTGATTTCACGATTCTGATTGCATACTCCAATAATTATTATAATTTTCTATAAGAATAATTTTATTTAAAAAATTTTTTTTTTTCATTAATTTATACATAAAAAAAATTCTACAAAAATTAAAAAAAAAAAAGTATTTCGGCTGGTTTACCTTGAACAATGTGATTTTTAAGTACAGGTATATTGCCCTATTGTGGTCGTTGCGGCCGTGGTATCCAAAATTTTAAGTTCTCTTGATTGCGTGAGTATCGAAAAATCCAAATATTCTTTATAGTCAGGAGATCTGGTTGTTCAAACGTACAAAGGACAGACGAATAGCTATATGGACTTTTTTATTTGAAATAATAAAATTAAAAGAATAAAACTAATTTAATTAATTACAAAGAACAACAACAACAAAAACAGGCTGCTAGATATTATTACATGCTAACAATTGATAGATGGAAAGAATGTTAATTTTTTTTAATTTAATTTTCAAAATGATTGTGGTGCATATCATGTCTTTGATTTTTTTTTGGAAAAAATCAAAAGAAAAGCTACATTTATACGAGTATATGTGATTGTGCCACCAACAGTTGTGTGTACAAGTACATTGCGACGATATAAGAATACATACTCTACAATGCATAATAGGTGAAGCACCTTAGAAATCTCATCATCTGCAGGAAAGTATTAAATAGTACGATCACGTCATACTACTGTCGACTAACTAGTGTATGAGTTAAATCAATAAGTAAATACAAACGAAAAAAAAAAATTTAATTGTAGTGGTAATTATACGGAAAATCTTAGGGTTGCCCTTATTAAGGGATGTACAAAACAGTGCTTATTTCTATCCATGAAAGCCAACCGTCCACTGTCTATTCTGACACCCATTATAAATTATCTTGTCAAACAAACCACACCAAAACACGGAAGCAAACGCTCATCACTGGTTTTTAAATTCACTCAAAAATGTCACAATTCATTGCTTAATTCACTAGTTAATCATACTTCAAAAAAAAATTGTTTAAAATTTTTCTGGCCCAAATACATATTAGCTTTTCAAAAATAGGTCAATGGGATGCAAACGCTGAATGTACATTGCAGAAACGCATATTATTCTGTCTTATGTGGCTCTACAACCGTCTATCTGTCAAAGCTTCTTCAGAACATCATACACCTGATCTTGCCGACTTAAATTCGAACGTCCTCTCTGACACCGTCTAGCAATAAAGTTCATGTTTCCGTCGTAAACCTTTAGTGCTGGAACTTCGGGGTTAATCCGGCTGAGTTAACTACCCCAGTGCAGCCGCTGGAATTTAATGCGCTGGAATATGTCAACCTCAACATATAGCTCACACAGCTCGTGGTTCATACGGGTCCTAAACCTGACGCCAACTCCAAGGGGATCAAAAATCCTACGAAGAATATTTCAGTGAAGACGTCTAGGAAGAAACTTATATTACGGATAAATATAATATATCTATCAAGGGGTTCAAATTATATTTTCCAAATTAAAATATTAGTAAAGCGCACGAGGGAATAGGAAAAATAAAAGTATTGCATGCATATTCTTAAAACTATTTTCAACAAACACAAGTTGCCGTAAATAAAAATACTCTAGTGATATTAGCTACATATTGTCCACTTCTCAATTCGATATCTGAGAACCCATACTTTGGTGTATACAAATTTGTGACAAAGTGTTACAAGGAGACTGTGATCAAAAATAAAAAAAGTGCGTTACATATTACTTGAACGACCCCTAACCACTTTTAAGTCATCACTCAAATTATTTGTACTAGCGATGATAGTTTTAATAGTGCTAACATACAGTTTTGATATAAAGTTTAATTAAAAATGGCTAATATTGTATTTGTAAATTTTTACACTTATATCAGCAACGATTTGAGGCCTCGGTAGCTCAACTGTCTAGCGTGCATACTAACATTTCAAAGGACATAGACATTTTGGTTCAATTTTTAATTGAAACTCCTATTATATCTAAATATTTCATAAGAAACAAAATATCAACATCCTTCTAGCCCAAATACATATATTAATATATTATATTTTACTCAAAATTGTTAAATTTAAGAACCCTTTCCCAAATTTGAAAATTTAAGAAAATTCTAGTGTTACAGAACAAAGACAAATGTGAAAAGTATTAAAACGTTGGTCCCACCGAAGATAACGTTTTCTTTTTTTCACTTTAGCTAGAAAAAGTTAATGTAATGTGGATGGATCTTACATTATTTTTAATAATATATTCTATATAAATATGTTCCGATCGGATCAGTATACAATATAACTTTACACAAATCTATGGTTAGTTGAAATTAAGTTTATTAAATTAAGTTCTACAAGGTATTACGTAGTCGCTCAGCACTTTGTTTAATTTGTTTTGCTTCTCAAATGCCCAAGTGCCAGTCGAATTTTTTTCATACACCCCAGCTCTATGTTTACTTCCATGCCTTCCGAAATTATTTGAGAAAAATTGACACAACAAAATGACTACGACTCAATGTAACTACTCTTTCCCTTCCGAGCCTAACATATGGGAAATTACTGATTAAAAATACTCGAAGGTATCTATTTATGCATATGCGAAATTTGTTACTAGACAAAGTTATATTTAATGGAATTAAAAAAAAAACATTTTAAAATTTTGTGTTTCCCTAAAGTAATTCTCTAAATTTATTCTACAGAAGCTTTTATTCTCCATAACTCTTACGTCATTGCAAAACATGAACATTCGACTGCCTGTGGCAGTAGAGGGTGGAAGCATCATCGCGAACGGCTGCAAAACCAATACCTGGTGGCATACAGAGCTAAGTGACGTCTTGGTTTTAAGTGGAGGGAAAAAATATCCAGTAATCGTATTCTGAAGTGGATTTAGTATCGATTGATTGAAGGATCAAATTCTATTGAAGTATGAAAACAATAATCCGACAGAAAGTAATTGTGCTTAAATAAATTACTCACCATCATAAACTTCTGATCCTCGAATTGGTGGTCGTTACTTCGATGTAAAATATGCATTTGTGCTTTCTATATTTTGTTACGTTTCTCTTTGTTTGATTTTTTTTAATATACTTATTTATATAATTTATGTATATACACATATATGTTTTCGATTTGCGTAAATCGAATTATGCAAAAATCACTTGTTTCACAAAAATTTTATCAATATCAATAATATGCATAGTCTATGCGTTTAGGCGCGGATCAGATAAGCGAGATTGAGATAGATACAGGTACGATGATCTAGAGTCTGTAGGATGTGAACTCGATTTTGGAATAATTTTTTATTTTTGTTTGTTTTGGCACTGGATAAGGCAACTTTGTGAAAGCGTTTGCACTGGACCTCCGACGGGCCGCAAAATGTAGGCCGGAAATATGCGGCGATGGCGATGGCGACTGGCAACTGGTGACAGAAGACAACAGGTTGTCGTGGAGGCAGGGCAGCACGTGGATAGTTTGATAGTTCAATACTTTTTTAACTCGATGACGGAATGAAACGCGATACTCTCGTTGTTCTTGTTGTTTTTATCGCAAAGGAGCAGCGAACAAATATCGAACGAAACGTACAGCGAAAGACCCGCAAACAAATTTCTGCCCTTGCGCAGCCACAGACGTTAGTTTTCGACTGAAACTAAATTTTCTGGTTGGACGTAAAACCTTCGGGGTATGTATATATGTATGTACGCAAACTGTGACAGAGGCAGCGGGCTGCTGTGTATACATACACACAGATACTGACTAGTAGATACAATCGCAATCCGCACTCACACAAAAATACATATAAACATGAATATACATCTTTTACGCACACATACACGCCCCTTAGTACATAAATACATACATATACAGAGGCTTGCAGTTGAACAGGCAGATGGATTTACGGACAGACGGAACGCCCGAAGCAACCAAGCACAACACCACCGCCAGTCTCTTTCTGAAGCGAAATCTCTTGGCATCAGCAAGTAGATGAGTAAATGTTGGATACGCAAGTAGTATGTGTGCCGTGCCCCAACGAATTGCTCTTTTAAGAGAAAAATTAGCTCTTTTCATTTTACTCTTTGTTGTTGGTTCCTTAAAATTTATGTATGTTCACGAGATCTGAAAACGTGCTCCCTTAGAGATACCATTACATAAACTATTTTTTAATATGTTAGTAGCCTCCATTTCTTTATGTATTTTTTTTTTTTTTGCAAATCTGTTCCTCTTTGATTCATAAATTGTCAACATGTTATTATACGATGTTTCCAATTTTACTTCGTACATTGTTGTTCCAATAGGTAATACGCTCTGATGTTTTTGTTCGAGAGGACAAATAAATAAACTCAGTTTTTTTTTTAAATGTTACAATAATTTTGAAACGTTTTATTGTTCGCACATTTGAATCAGAAGCTTCAATTACTTAAAAAAAAAGATTGAGCTCATTGTCTGCAATTGTTTGGGAGTTATTGGCATTTGAACATAAACATAAAGTGCGTAATATTAAAAAGGTGCCTAGTATACATACATGTATAAATGTATAAATTTTTTATAATATTTTTACAGCCCCCGCAAAATACACAAAACTTCCAAAGACACCACTTGAGAAAAACACCAAACATTTTATAAATTTTTTATAACTCACAAATAAATTATATTTATCAGACATATTTTAATGGCACTCCGTTACCTTTGTATAAGAAAATTCAAAAAATATTAAGAAAAAATATTTGTAAAACTTAGGAACCTAAACGTGATTCGGAAGTTCGTATGGGGCTCATTAATATTTATGTGAAGTGTCCGTTCATAAAAAGCTACCATATACAATTTCCTTACAAAAATCCATGTATGACGCTTCCTCTAAAAGTGGGGAGATCAAACCTACTTATATATACATATGTGAAGCATCCGTTCATAAGCAGCCACCATATTAAATTTCAAGTAGATTTTTTATTTTTTAAAAAAGTTTTTCATTTTAAATCCCAAAAGTGAGCGTGTGGTTTGTATGGGAAAAAACCAAATATGGGGGGATGCCATCGATATATATATATTTAAAGCGTTCATAAGAAGTCACCATATCAATTTTTAAGTTGATATTGACCGCAAAAAAACTTATTTTCTTGGTGTGTAAGAGCTACCCTAAAAAGTGGGCGTGGCATATCAATAAAGATACTCTATTTGACTGCAATAAAAGGTGCTAGGTACTGGTTTCCAGCTGTATATCTTAAAAATGTATCCCCAAACGGACGAACAGACGGACGTGGCCAGATCGACTCATCGCGACGTGGTCTACGATGCATCATTTAATGTAGCTTTTATAGAAACGGAGATCACATACCTTGTCTCATACCTCCAGACGGACGGACGGGCAAATGGACATAGTAAAATCGACTCAAGTTCCAGTCCCTTTTGGTACAGGGTATAAAACTATGGCATCGTGTGCAATTTTTGGTTGTAAATTAGTGTATTAATTAATTTATTTCAACTAAATTTTCAGTATTAAGGCGATAAAATATTAAAATGTTTATGGTATTCCAAATTATGTTATTAAGAGTTTTCAAGGAAACGTATTTATTTTTGACGTTGACGTACAGCAATCTGCATCTATTACCTGTGAAAACTTTCTCGGTAGTATCAAATATTTGGTTGAAGTTATAAAGTTATAAAATGCATTGTTTCATTCTGTGGATTTGCACAATTTCTGCGTATATTTTGATAGATTTTCAATGCTTACTTGTATGTTAAAGCAGTGCACTAGAATTTTACTTGGAGAAAAAAATGAATTTGAATGGGTACAGTTTTTATAGTGACCGTAAATGAATACATAAATCTCTATATAATATACAAAAATACTTTTATTCAACGTCGAGAAACACCGAAAAAAACATGTCAATGTATCGATGTAATTGGATCAAGAATACTAATTGGAAGTGTTCCTTGGCAAGACCGAGGATTACCAACCGACGAAGGTTGTAGTTAGTTGTGACTCAGGCTTATAAGCAAGCGGTTTGAAGTAACTCTTTCCAGCGAGACTAAACTATCGTTTTTTAATTTGTCAGCTATTGACGAATATACACTACTCAATTCGGATATACACACTAATTCAAGCTTTATAACAGCCACCTTCGAAGAGGACATTGCAATATTTGGTCGCACCCGATGTCTACGTAAAACGTCCTAGTTGATCATATCAAGCTTATTATTATTATTTTTAGTATTGTTGTTATTATTACTAGAGTTCTCTCAATCGCCGAAATTCGACCTTTTGCCTTTAAAATGCAAAATAATAAAAATAAAATAAAGTATTAAATAGTACGATCACGTCATATTACTGTCGACTAACTAGTTTATGAGTTAAATCAATAAGTAAATACAAACGAAAAAAAAAATTTAATTGTAGTGGAAAATCTTAGGGTTGCCTTTATTAAGGGATGTACAAAACAGTGTTTATTTCTATCCATGAATATGTTGTGTTTAAGAGAGTTAAAAAGAGTGTGAATGATTTGCACTTGCCTATTTATATATAGATTATTATTCGTATCAAGGCTGAAGCACCTCCACCCCTGGATCTATGCTTCACAGTGATTTTCACTATTGTTTGAATTATGTGATTTTATTTTCCAAAATTTGCTAATTGTACATTATTACTTGCGCGTGGGTAGACCCCAGGTCGTCTGAAATATTAGACAGCACGCTAGATAGTTAAGCTATTGAGTCCTCAAATTTTTACTGATAGAAGTGTAGAATTTATAAAGAATGTTTTTTAGAATTGAATTGAATTGAAATACTAAGATTACATAATTTTAAAAAATGTTTATGCTGTTTAAATATCATATTTAGTCATATGTGTTGACGGCCTCTTGCCAATGATTCCACTGGCCATAAGGCGCACCAAACAGTGACTTTTTGTGGAAGTAGCGGTGGCTCGTGAATTTCCCGTGGATTTCCTTTACTGCAAATGTGGCAATTTTGCTTATTGAAATGCCAATTGAGGCATCTGCTGTGCGCGATGGCTGATCGATTCATTTGGGTTTTCCTCAATACTACGCTTGACAGCAGCAATTCTTTCTTCTGTGCGCCCTGTACGACGTTTTTGCGGGTGCGTATTATCATTTAGATTATATATTTATTAATCAAATTAGTAGCTCGGATAACCGATTATGTCGACCGTTAAATGGAAGTAGCGGTAAAATTCCCGATTTGAACCAAGATTTTCTAAATAAATGTTCACAATTTGCAAGCGTTGTTTTGGCGCTAGTCTATTCATAATGAAAACTAAACTGAGCACAAATGACAATATCGTTGCCATTTCTGACCAATTTATGACAGTTTAATCCTTGACGGAAAATGAAATCACTAAAAAACATTACAATATCGGCTATTATATAATTACTTTAAAAATAATTGCTTTAATTCAACATGTTCGAGGTATTTGGTGTTGTTCAACTGCAGTTCGGATCCATGGGTCCATCCAACATACCAGATAGTAAGTAGCACTCGAAATAATGATTTTCTATGGGGATATTGGTACTCTAACCATCTGATTTCTGCACACCATTCTTTCTTCATCTCTTCTTTCCCCAGGTATCCCAGTGAAAATTATTCTTTGGCATATTATACACATTTTGACATATTACCAACTGAAGATACCCTGCTAAAAAATACTTTTGTTAAGCGTATTAAAAATAAAATTTTGTCGTATTCAAAATCCAAACATATAAAAAGGTGTGTATTAACCTAGTTAATATAATCGTTTAAAATAATGGTAAAACGTAAAGGTAAATGTCGTATAAAATTGTGATTCTGACGGTTATCAATAACCTAAAAAAAAAAAATATAAAGGAATAAAATAATTTTCCAAACTATTTTTTTTTTTGTATGTGGTCGTGATTGGTCTCCAAATTTTTCTTTATACAAACTATATTACAAAGAAGGCTAACAATTTTTGAGGCAAAACGTGACATACTATGAAATTATAACAAATAAATTTAGTTCTTGCACCTGGAGCCTGCAAGACAACCATATTTACAGCAAAAATATGGCAAGAGGTATTCACTTTATAACAAATATTAAAAAACAAAAAAAAAAAATCATAACTGACTTTGTTTTTTTACCACTGCGGTAAATTTCAAGTTTCACATTTAGTAGCGCGGTATATAGAGACAGACAGGCATGGCTAATTCTGCTCGTTTTGTCGTGTTCATCACGAATATATATACTTACTTTATGAGGTCCCCGATGCTTTCTTCGATATGTTATATACATTTTGACAGTTCAACAAACCCAATATACCCTGTTTCAAATAGTTTTTGTACAGGGTATAAATATTTGAATGCAATTTTTATTGTACATAACAAACCTTAAAAATATTGGACAAATCTAAGACAGTGAAAAAAAATTTGAAATTTTTTCTGTCTGAAGTAACAATTAAAGCGCAATTTAAATATTTATCTTTTATATTGTAACAGCAGATTCGTGTCTGAGTTTAACAATTAAATTCTAAGAGAGCAATTTGAAGAGTATAATTAATTTTTCGATTTTTGGTTTTCTCTTTTTTTCAAGATTTTACTCTTTCCATATATTAGATTAGTTCGTTCGTTCGACTTTCGTTCGTATGCTTGAGTAGCCATTTATATTTTTCGGAAACCACGCCCCTCTTGCTCACTACTCACGCTGCTAGACAATGGGCCGAACCCAGCGGCGGCAGCGCCACAGCATCATTCATCGTGGCATCGCACGGGCATCGTCATATTCGTGCGTGTTGGTTTGATGCCATTTTGCTTTAGTGTGTGTGCGATTTTGTGACTATGTATGTATATCTGTTTCGGTGTGTGTTTACGTATGTTTGCGCACACCCCTTAGTAAAAGGCGCCGTGCCCTTAGGGGTGGCGTGGCTTGTGCTACTGGGAAAGAAAATTTTGCCAGTGGTGCGTTTTCATTTGCGCATCCGTCGCCTTATTTTCCACTGATTTGTTGTAGGCAATATATGGGCACAAAAAAAAAAAAAACGAAAACAAAAAAAAAAGAACACAAAGCTCATTTTCATATACTAGTATACATTCACTTGTGTACATGTATAGCACCACTCACACACCCCACTCTTACCCCGTGATTGTAAACTCCCTGTTTTCTACCCTCCTTTCTTTATATGCCCTCTAGACTTTTTACTTGGTCGTGTTTGTAATTAATTATTGATTCGAGACTTCTTTAAATAAGAACAGTTGAAAACGAAATTTTTAGTATTTTTCATTTATATCTTTAATTATATTGGCTATAACAGTTACTTCCATATAATACATTGCTTTGCAAATTAAACAAATCTGTAATTTTCATTTTGAAATGATTTTTCACTTTTTAGACAGAACTTAGAAGAGTCAAATTAAACGAGTTAGCCTATATCATACTTCGTTATTATTGATCAGTTCAATTGGGAAGTCGATGTAGCCATGTCTGTCTCTCAACCGTTCTGTCTTTTTTTCGTGTTTTTAAATTCCAAGTTTTTGGGGTTACAACTTGGTTCGGACGTTTTTATCGTATTTATTGCACTCATAGAACCGTTGTAGTACAACCAATATTACACAAGACCCATAGAAAGCCACGTACATACACACTCTTTGAGTATTACTGTAAGAAAATTAAATAAATCTAATTCCTTATATTGCAATTAGGGGTAATATGGCCGAGTCGCTTCAAATATGTTGTGGATATATCTACTTAGTTGTTTAATTTTTTGCTTAAATTGATTTCTTACCCATTTTAATAAATTTAAAAGTGTGAAAGGTCAAGTGTGTAGGAGTGATGAAATATTTTTATACCATTCACACATTCGCGGGTGTCACAGAATTCTCTAGACAAAATTCAGTCTGGTGATTTGAATTTCACAGTTTTCATTCAAAACAGTGTTAAATGCATAGACGAGTCTTGTGGTACGCAGAGTTGTCGTAGATAACAAATATAGACTACAGACTATATGTAAATGAATGAATTACTTATTTTATTAATATGTTTAATTAAAAAAATACCAAAAACTATATATCTATATATTGTTGTTGTTAATTAATTTGTTGTTGTTGCGTAAACCGATCTAGTCGGTTTCAGCAAATAAATAAACATTATTATAAATTTAAATTAAATAATAAAATGTGATCAATATTTAAATCCTTAGACGAGTTACTAAGAAAATAAATTGAAACTTGCACATAAACAAGGTTTTACCTTATGATTTGATGAGTTTGCATATGCAATCGAAAATTTCGCCTAGCTAAAGGCTGACGATTTCAAAAGATTTAAAAGAGATTTCTGTGACACCTACGAAATTGATTTGGGTCCGAATTGGGGTGAAAGATATATTTGTGACACCCCAGATTGTGTGAAATGGTATTATCAGTTTCTGTGAAACTTTGTAACACAGACCCCATTTAAACCCATCGCCCACTTATGTCTTTTTGTATGAAAAGCATCTTTATTTAAGTCAATGTCAGTTTGAAATTTTATATGGTGACTTTTTATTAGAAGCCGCTTTACAACATATACTAAAGGGCGTATACTGTTCACATTTTGGGGCAGTACCCATACAAACCAATGCTCACTTATGTGTGCTTGTTTTTCTTATTATAGTAAATATCAATTTAAAATTTAACGTGGCTGCTTTTTTTAGATAGGCGCTCAAATATAAATATATTATTGTACGTGTCCCTCCTAATATTGGGGGTAGCCCCCATAGAAACCGACCACCCACTATATAGCTGCTATACGATTTGAAATTTGGTGTAAATGATATCAGAGCCTTGGTTCAACAGAGTTTACGTGTTTTTATTATTTTTTGACGAAGGACTTGTCTATCTTGAAGTTTGGAATGTTTTATTCAAATTTATCGTGCCAACATTTGCTGTTTTTTTATATCGAGAACAGAAGGGATAGTACGGTAGATTTAAGAGAAGCAACGAGAGAGGAAATCGCCGCATATCATCGGTACCAGTGTGCTCTTCATTGACTTATTTATTGATAAATTCGGCAACAATTGCAGTGTGTGTGATAGATTTTGGATTAAAGAAGATTTCACCATCATAAGTTTAATATTCATCAGATATGAGTCTACAAGTAAAGATATTAACGATTTTATGATTCTTGTCGCAACTCGCTGAAGGAAAATAGTGTACCAACATTAAGTCGAAATAAATGTAATTTGAGTAAATGATAGAATCAAAAGTAATTAGTTCTTCCCCCATGCTGTGTCTCGGCTATTATAACTTACTTGTTTCTGTTTCCGTGTCTGTCATGAAACTCAATTGAGATTGGACACGTAAGTGTAGATTCGATAACAATACAATATTATATAAATTTTGATGGTCAAATCTAAATGACGGATGACCAAAATGAAAAATAAATTATTTTATTGAAAAATGTTTACTATCAATCAAACCATTCCTAGCAAATATATTTGCTCATTTCAGCACATTTAAATGAAAGCATGTTTTTGAAAATTTTTTTCTTTTGTTGTAATATTTTCTTCTTTTCTAGCTGATAAACAATTGATATTTGCCTGATTATAACAGCCTGATTAATTTGATGTGAACTTTTGGGACCTTAAATTTCCATTTTTCTTACCAGATAAAGTGTTTTTGCGGGGAGTTCTTCTTCATTACTTTAATATGAATAAAATTACGGCCGACGGTCATCGTATCTTAGTGGAAGTTTACGGCGAGCATGCTCTATCTGAACAATCATGTCGGAGGTGGTTTGGTCCCTTTAAAAATGGTTATTTTGAGCTCGAAGTTAAGGAATGGCAGGGTCAACCCAAAAAGTTTGAAGACGAAGAATTGGAATCATTGCTCTATGTGGACCAATGCCAAACGCTTCAGGAGTTGTCAGAATCATTGGGAATGGATGAGTCGAAAACGTCTAAGCAAACGTCTAAAAGCCATGGGATTCATTCAAAAGCAAGGAAACTGGGTGCCATACGAGTTGAAGCCGCGTGACGTCGAAAGGCGATTTTTCGCCGGTGAACAGCTCCTCGAATGCCAAAAAAGAAAGGGTTTTTTGTATCGCATTATGACTTGCGATGAAAAGTGGATCCATTACGACAACCCCAAGCGCAAAAAGTCATGGGTTTTGCCCGGACATTCATCAACATCCTTCGCAAAGCGTAATATTCATGGCATGAAGCTTATGCTCTGTATTTGGTAGGACCAGCGCGGCGTAATCTACAACGAGCTACTTAAACCGAATGAAACGATCACGGGGTAACGCTATCGGACTCAACTGATGGGTAACGCTATCGGACTCAACTGATGCGTTTCAGCCGCAAACTGAAGAAAAACGGCCGGAGTACGAAGAAAGGCACGACAAAGTGATTTTGCAGCATGACAACGCTCGGCCACATATTGCAAAACCGGTCAAGACCTACTTGAAACCGCTGAAATGGCAGGTCCTACCCCACCCGCCGTATTCTCCAGACATCGCTCCCTCCAACTACTACTTGTTCCATTCGATGACACATGGCCTGTCCCAGCAGAAGTTCACTTCATATGAACAATGCAAAAAATGGGTCGGTGATTGGATTGCCTCAAAAGACGAGTCGTTCTTCCGAGCTGGTATCCGAAAATTGTCAGAAAGATGGGAAAAAATTGTGGCCAGCGATGGACCTGAACGCTCATTCTTAATTCAAGCTTCCAGTACATTATCAATTTTTTTGAATATTTAAATGAGGTATTTATTCCATAAATATTTGAACCAAATTTTATACACCATTTTTTTATTTAATTATAAATTGAAAAATATTTCTTATGAAAAGGAAAAATTGTCTCCTCTACCTATATTTTGTTAGTGTCAGCTGTTGTCGTTTGAGCGAAATCCTCGAACAGATATTGAGTACATATATCGTGGAAAACTTCAGATAGACTAACAGACGACATGGCTAGATTGACTCGTCTCGCTGTGCTGATGATAAATATATATACTTAATGAGTCTCTGATGCTTAATGCTGAAATATTTTTTGTGCAGGGTAAAGACAAAAAAGAAAAAGCATAGATCTCTTCACACTTAATCTAATAATTAAATATTCGTAGGCCCGTGCTGCTGGCACCTTTGGGTTTTAGGTAGGTAAGGAATTGATATTATTATATGTTTTTGATTTGGTAATTTCAAACAAGTGGTATATTTATTGTGGATAGCGAATATTTTCATTACTAATGCACCAGGTGGGACCAGTAATTATTCGTATAATTTTGAACTAAGTTCGTTGAATAATTTAAATATTGCAAAAGCTTGCGTTTTCGCAAGGATGGAATCCGTATAGCCATATTTTCTTTATAATGGTATTATAGAGAAGAACTTTATATTCCGGGCACAGTATATCACATCATTCAATTCCTCGAGATTTCTTCTTGTGGGGTAATTTGAAATGAAACTTTTAAGTCGACCAGGCTCGAACTCTCGCAGAGCACAATACCAACATCCGAAGCAAAATGACCGGTATACAGCCCGAAACACTTTCAAAAGTGATGAAATATGCCGAAAACCGAGCAGATTTTGACATAAATTCTAGAAGGGACCATTTGCACGATATTATATTCAAAAACTGATCGCAACAAATTTTGTATCGAATCGCAACTCATTGCTTTTCCCATTGACTTTCGGTGCGAAAAAATTGGAATAGCTGAGAGAATAAATTGTAATTTCCTCTCATGGATTTTTTTCTCCTCAGAGATTGATTTAAGAAATTTTTACTAATTTGAAGTCAAAAACGACTTATATTTATATTCTGGGACTTTTGTACTTGACTTGGTACAGATTTGTACTTAGAATTAGATTTTTACTTATTTCAAGAATTTTAGACTTATTCTAAGTATTTCCATTCTTTAGTTATAAATCGATCCAGTTTTGTACATAGATTCAAGAAAATTTTGTATGAATCATACTACAAAATTACAAATTAAGTAAGCCTTCGGGTAAAAACAAGAGTTTCAAACTTATTTTTAGAATGGCTTTTTTCCTATGTACATAGAGACATACATATGTCTATATCATCTCGTCTTGTATAACTGAACAAGAATATTGTACAACTTTAGCAATCTGTGCCTTCTTCTGGGTGTTGCGATCTCTGCGATAAAAAAAGTCACACCCCTTTCAAGATTTTCAAATGAAGAACCTTAATTTCGGTATAAAGGTTTTATAAAGCACTAGCCATGCCCATTGAATGTGTGTCATTTTTCAATCTGACCGCCCAATTTTGCACAATAAATATTTACTTTAAACCATAGCTGTTAAATAATGATTACTAGTCATAATGATTAGTAATTAAATTATTTATTTTTTTCGGGTAAAGTAATGATTGAAATACGATTATTTTAGGTTTATAATGATTACTGATTGATTATGATTACTAGTTATCAAAAATAATCAGGATTACTGAAGATTACTAGAAAATAATTACAATTAGCTAAAAATAACCAAAAAAAAAAAAAAATAATTTGATCATTTTCATATTACTTTTGATTTTTTTTTTTTTTGATTATTAACAAAATTTAAGCAATATTTATAAATATTTAGAGTTTGCCTTCATTAAAACCAACGTCAACGGATGCAAGCAAATTAAGGGTATGGCTGCAACAACTCTGGTGGTTAGGTAGCCACTGATCTTTTTGAAAAACTGGCAAGTCGTCATCGATTTCGTCTTCCAAAAAGTTGGTTTCGATACCGTAATCTTTAAATGCCTTAACGAAATTTGAACCGTTATCCGTAACGGTCATTACAATATTCGAACAGTTCAAGCCTGTGTTCTAAATAGTCTTCTGCATACTAATGCTACCGATTGACGTTCTAGAATGTCATTAAGCCAATGACACGTGTATCCCAGAAAGCTCCCGTGGTTTCCAGACCAAATGTCTGCAGTAGTACAAAAATATTTTGGCGAGGAAATGATTTTTTAATATTTTGCATCATCACGTTGTACTTTTCCTCTAGCCTTTAACCGTCGTTTGCCTGCACATCACCTTCATACCAGTTTCTTGGAAGAGAGCAATAAAAGATTTCCTTTCCAGAATAGAAACAGGCAATGCAGAGTCTACAATCGGAATTGCGAACTACCGTCATTTGATCCACTCATTTTATAGCTTTTGTACTTTTGGAATAATTCGCTGTGCCTTACTTGCAAATGTTTAACGCGATTACATCCAGCGCACTTAGCACAAGTTTTCTTTTCTTAATCTAATAAATAAATCTATACTAAACTATTTAAAAACAATAAAAGTTCATAACACTTAGCTTCACTTCAATGACATACGTAGGTAACCTTTTATATTTCTGGCATTGGCAACACTGAGTGTTGCCAGATCAAATCTGTTGCTGCCATCTTGAAGTTTGACATTTTTGACGTCTTACGTACTTTGAACGTTATGACATACGAGCACTTTCTGTGTTTTCATTGTTAGGCCAGAAATATAAAAGATTGCTCTCGTAAAGACAAACAAAACTTTGTCAAGAAACACAAAACTTCACTACAGTCACATAAAAACGACCTTTTTCCACTTCTGTGTAAAATTCAGCTATGAAAATAATTTTCCGCGCATCAGTCCTAACGAACTTTTTTTCGGGCCGGTCCTGATTCTTTTTCAACCATTGCGCTTTTCCTTTTGCTGGTGGGCGGTTGAATGTCCACACCGTCTTTCGGCGAATCCATATCTTTAGGTGTTGGACCTTTTTCTTCTTCAAGTGTATCCATATTGTCATTTGGAGACTCCGAACGGACGTTTCCAGAGAGGATGTGTTCGGGAGGATGAAAGTCCGGGTCTTCAAAAGTGTAGTCAGCAGAAAAATCGCTATCGACAATAGATTCTGACATTTCGACCTTAAAAAAAAAATGTCATAATGAAGTGCCTACTAATAATGTTTTTTAACCTCACCAAAAATTTATCGCAGCAAAACCAATAAGTATAGATTTGAAGAATAATGTGTTTATACCGTTTATTCGCAGAAAATTTTACGCTTGTAGCTTTCTTCTCTGTATTTTTCTTCTCCAAATATATATTTTACACGATTATTTTAATATTCACACAAGAATTGCCCGTTTTTTGTTTCAGCTGCACAGTTAGCGAAAAATATTTTTTTTTTTAATCTCACTTCACATTCATATTCGTTTATGTTTAATATTTGCAAATATTATTAATAATCAAAAAAAAAAAAACCTAAAGTAATCTGAAAATAATCAAATTATTTTTCTGATTATTTTTAGATAATTGTAATTATTTTCTAATCGTGATTATTTTTGATTACTTTTATTCGTAATTAATTAGTAAACAAAAAATATTCACAAGATGCTCATTACAATTATTTTAAATATATAATCTAATTGATTACTAATTGTAATCAAAATTTAACAGCTATGCTTTAAACAGGGTATATGGGTTTCTTGAACTATCAAAATGTATGTAGCAAAACAAAATAATAGTGTGCATATTGTTGAAATTTTGTCACAACAACATAAACGAACCATATGAGATCCTATAAAGTATACTCGTATATATTCGTGATCAGCACGAGAAAATGAATTTACCTAACCAAGCCCGTCCGTCCGTCTGTATGTATGAGAAAAGTTCTCAGATTAGGGACACAACTTAGAGAAACTTAACTCGCTGTATAGACTTTCTAAATATATCATAACTCGTAATTGTTTTACCGCAGTGGTAAAAAACCTACTATTTAGTTTGCAATTCTATTGAAATATTTGTTCAAAGTTTTTAGTATGCCAAGACTTTTTTCAAAAATTGCTTTGCCTACTTTGTAACTATGAAAAAAGATAGAACGTGTAAGGTATAATATGTCCTAGCACCTGTGGTCTATAGGACTTTCAAATTCTGGCTTACATCTTACCATTATTCATCGAATCTTAATTCTAGAAAATGCATACTGTGCATTCGATTGAAGGCGTTTGGAGTTTCAGCGGCCTTAAGAATATATCAATGGGAGGAAGATTCTTTCTCCTGGGACTACCTACCAATCTCATTCGAAAAAGAATTAGAAATCAATGTACATCAGGACACTAAAGTATTAAATACAAATTTCAGTTCGAGTAAACTCTGCATATATAATAAAAATGTTGTATATATTACACCTATTCCTCGTTAAACACGTTTCACACTAACACGGTTCAAATTCTACATCGCGGTTTTGTTGCTTCTGGCTACAAAATCTACCTTTAGCAACTTTAAAAGCGATATTTAAATATTTCAAGTTGCTTATAGCCGTTTGACACACGAATAATTTAAGCATATATTTGCTCCCTCATTTTTGTTAAATCAGAAAATAGGCAAAGCAATTTTTGTGGGGTTTTTTTTAATTGCTCTAACAAAAATGAGGGAGCAAATATATGCTTATATTTTCCGTGTATCATACGGCCATTAGAGCAACTATTCACGCCGAGTTGACCAAGAATAAATATATCATGCGAATATAGCGTTGCAAACGCTGTGACAAATTGTTAAATATTCAATCTATCAGCCTTAGTAATAAACAATATGGTATCAAAATCAGCAAAAAGTTAAACTGCAATCTAAAAAACACTTACAGGCTTACTTATAATTAATATATAAATAGGCGAAGGCAAAAAGTTCTGTTTAATTTTACTTGCCTTAAACACAACTTATTTTTTTTCTGTTGGAATGGCTGTGTGCACAATCTATATAATATAAAGCGTGTTATAATTTCCAAGCAGTTTGTACAGTTACAGAGCCAAGAAAAGTGACCGTGCTTTCAAATCGACACACTCATATTTTATTTTTATTCTATTGTTGGGTACTTTTAAGACAAAATGTCGAATTTCGACTACTTGGAGAACTTTTGTTAAAAGAAAAAGACTCTTTTGTTTGTATCAGCTCTAACAATTTAGTCGTCTCTACTTCCTTGCAACACAAGTCTCGGCCCGTTTTTATGCATACATTTTTATGGTATGCAGGACGTTTTAGATTTCATATCAAAAAATTGCCATTGGGAAATTAATAAATAAAATTAATTAATAATAAATTAATAAATTAATTATTGCAGTTTTACACAACGCTTTGCATACAATGCAAAGAAAAACGGACGCAAGTTGAACACAGTAATCTTGTCGTATGCTTTTTCAAACCTTGTGTGCAAAATTGAAAAATGTTTGGGACAAATTGCACACTCGTGTGCATATCATACAAAGAGCGCAAGTGTGCAGCACACGGGTTTAAAAAAGGTTCTCCACACGGCGGTACGAATGAGAATTTCTATTGTGCACGTAACGAATAACACACACTTGTGCAAACAGTGTGGACACTTCAATGTTTTTTTACATGTGCGTTTTGTTTGTGTGCCATTAGCTAACCTGCTTAAAACTACCAAGGAAAAACGTAAACTTTGATAGAAGCGAAGCTTTAATATGCTTCGAACGTCAGATATTACATTACGTGTGTCGATATTACGGAATTTGGATTTTTCACTAAACAAAAATAAATAATAAATGCAGCAATTGATCCGATTTGTGGATGCATTGTGTTGCGTGCAGCGATATGACAGAATGTTATTTGATATCAGTCATTTTTCATTTCAAACTGTAAATGAAACGCTTAAGGCTTCTTATAAGAACCATAAATTTCTGTGGGGCTATATTATTAAATGGTCCGTTCTGAACATATGTGGGGCATTTCAATAGAATTATGAATAACATTACAATAAATTCATTTCAAAATAGTATGACACAGTAGGATAATTACTAATTTTCCACAATAAGATATTTGCGATCCTATATATCTACTCACGGAATTTTTACAGAAAAGTATAATACATCAAAATTTGCCTAATCTCACTATGTATTATCACTCCAAATCACTCCAAATGGCAAGCGTGCCACCGCCAATTTTTAAATTGTGTCTTTTTAGTCCCGGATGCCTTTACATGGACCAAATCTTATCCATTTGCTTATAGTTGCTGAAATACAATAAATTTAGGTTTTCTCTTAAACAGGTTTTCTCTTAAACTGATTGAAATAGATTAATCGGCTAGTCTAGCAGAGCTAATCAAAACTATATGTAAGTATGTATGTAAATATAATTTATACTTTTCGGAGATTGCGACATATTTTCGAAGTTTCGGACAAACTAATAATATGTTTTGTTTTTTTAATTTTATATGTAAAGTTTATAGGAAGAAAAACAACAAGAGCGCGCTGAGGGAAACGGCAGTCATGCTAGTCCTGCGGCATTCACGAGTTAGTTACTCTCGGGGCCACTGCATTTCAGTTTAAACCACATCCTAAATTAGATACTGCAACTCAAAACGGCAGAAAACAATCCTCAGGCATCGTACAACCGATTGGATGGTGCACAACACGGATCGAAGCTGCTAAAACTGAAGCGCCGAAGCGATTTGGGGCGATTTCGCTGCACGCTTTCTGTCCAGCGATCAAGTTGAGTTTACTTGTAGCTTAACTGACAATAAATATTGTTCAGCAACCCGAAAAGTGCATCGCGCGACCATAAAATGGTAGATCGAATAAACAACTGAGAAAAAGGGAGACGAGTAGCAATATAGAAAACGGAAAGCAAGAGAGAGAGAGAGAGAGTGTGAGAGAGAGAAAGAGAGCAAGATCGAGTGAGACTATTTATAACACTAGACGACACAACATTTTTGTTTTTTCAATTAATATACTTTTTTATGCATTTTAATTCAAAAAGTTTTCAACAAAATTTCGAATTATGGCTTGATACACTGCACAGATAATATTATAATTTTATTACATTGTTTGTAATGTCTTAAAGGAAGCTTGGGATTCCATATAAAATATATTTTTTATACCCTGTACATAATGGTACATAGGTATAATAAGTTTGTGCGAATTTTTGTTAGCAGCAGAAGGAGGCGTGGCAGACATCATTCTTGATCAACATCAAAAATCTATTCGATATAGCAATGTCCGTCGGTCCGTTCGTCTGGTATTTTTTTCATACCATTCATACATAGTGTGAAATGGTATTAAACTTATTCAGAATGTTGTTTTATCCAGCTAAATTGTGAGCGCACGTTTTCACATTTGATCTGCTTATCGCAATCGGACGAACGATTTGCTATTTGTGAATTCTGTGTAGTCGAATTTATTAAACCATAAAAATACTAAAATATCTGAAATGGCTGAGGAATTCTGTTCAATACTTAGAAACCTTTTTTCGTTTTTTCCAATATTACCAAAGTTACAATTTTCATACGGTAAGACGAAAAAAGTTGAGACAACAGGAGTCTCTCAAAACTCGTTAACGTATTACAATATTGCTTGTTTTGAAATTGGCATAAGTTAAAACGATTAGACAATATTATGAACTTGCTTATTCTCAGTTTATGTGAAAGTTTGTAACGCAATAAACGAATCTTGATCAGCATGACGAGACGAGTCGATCAGCTGTGTCCGTCTGTCTGTCTTCCCGGATGTTGCTCAGTTTTGGCGAACCAATTTTTAAAATGTCCAATTTAAAGTCGGATACTAAATTTTTTTGTTTATTGTAGCCAAATAGTATCCATATTGACATGTCACGCCCAATTTTCGGGGTAGCCTCATTTAAACTCACCGGCCACTCATGTGGTTTTGTAGGAACAATGTCTTTATTTAATATCAGCTTCTTCCGTTTCACATAAATTTTATAATGGGCGTGTCCTTTTACTATTTGGGGTAGCCCCCACCAATATTTCATTTTGTATGATAAACTTATTTATTTAAGTCAATATCAGGTTTTTGGCGTTTTATTAAAAGCTGATTCATATAGATATACAAATGAGTGACGAGCGTGTGTGTATGGGGTAGTCCCCATGCAAACGTCAATATCAAGTTGAAAAATTAAATGTGAGAAGGTTGTTAAGCGACGTGTCCCGCCCAATTGTATGGGTAAGCTCCGTCAGTCCGTCCGAAGTATGTCTGAATAACGAGACCTCGTAGTCTATAAAAGATACAACCTCCAAGAATTTCACGTGGTTCGCTCGCAAATCCAGTGTTTTCAAAATATTGGATGCTACGCTTACAACGCCCACAATATTCTTAAAATTCTCGTTTTCATTAGCACAAACTTATTATACCCTTGTACCCTTTGGGTACAGGGTATAAAAATTGATTTGAATTTAACTACTCGAAAAAGATGTAACACTGTGGTCGTAAATAATGGTCCTCTAACATAATAAATATTACATGATATTTAAATTTAATTGTTATTTTTCATACGAATAATATCACGTAACCGCCACAACGCAGTAGCTTAATTAAAAAACGTTCTCCTGAAAAATTAATTTATTATTGTCTCTACCAGATGTTCTCAATAGTCCATCATCTTTTCTTAATTTGAAAGGTAGTATTTTTAATCCTTGAATCTTAAGATCGGTGTTTCTTAGAAAACATATGGTTCAGAGTATAGCCCCTAGTTGTAGCATTGTAGCCCTGTGTCATTTAGCGATATTATCGAAAATATCGACATATTTGTAATGATCAATTCTATCGATATTTCAATCGATATTATCGAATGGATGTTATCTACTCGAATCAATGATCCATTCTTAATTATATTAAATAATAAATAAGAATGTTATATTATCGAATCAATATTATCCATTCGATTTTCGGATCAATTCGATTCCACTGTTGATTCGATGATCTAACGATAATACATTAATGGAGTAAATGAAAATCTTTAAAATTAAATAGCGAAACGTCAAATATCAACAAAAACAATGAGAATGCATGTTCTTTCACGTGTGTGATCGAGCTGTCAATATAAAGTATGGGAACATTTCTTCTTCATCGTAACGAGCTCGAGGATTCTTTGTAGTTGCCAGCTTTTCAGTTGGCAGCCAACATTTATGGTAAATGGTTGTGTACGCGGATGGTGCAATTAAATGTTCTCTTTGTTTTCTACCACTTATGAACCAGCAAAACAAATTCGTAAATAAATTCGATCAAATTCCAATTTCTCCAAATTCCTTTCGGCTCGCTTAGTTACTGACTGCTGAAGCGAGTGGTTGTTGTCACTGTGCGCTCGAATTTTTATTAACACTGGATAAATTTTTTAGCATGTTTAATTGTCGTTAGGAGGAATATTTTTTTGTAATTTATTGTAATTTATTGTAACTTATCAAAAGCAAAATATATGATATGTACTAAAGGGCTAACTTCAATAATATTTAATATTTGCAAACATTTTAGTAAATTCCATAATAAATTCTTTTTAGATATAAAGGCAACAAGAAAAAGAAAATAAAATTAAAATTTCAATTACGGTTGTCCACACAAGTGACGAAAGCCCACCTTAATGTGACTACAGCACGAGCACTATATTATACGCGCAATATTGAAGTTTTTACTGGTAAGTTTGATCGAAACGTCGAAGAATGGGATGTATATCCTACCTACCTAGAATGCAACTAATAATAGCAGATATTGTATAAACTGTATATTAGTATATATGAGCCATCAATAGCTCACCATGTCCGTCTGTCCGTTTATTCAAACGCCAGTTTGAACGGATATATTTCGGAGACTATAAGAGTTGGACACTTCAAGATTGGATATTTAGACTCTGGTTTTCCTTCTTCAGATAACTTGTATTAAATGAACATGTTCAAATTTCAAGTAAAAAATACGTTTTTCGTAACCCAAATGTAGACGGTGTTTGGGGCTACCCTAAAAGTAGGCGGGGTATGCCCATTGATGTATAAGTGAAGCATCCGTTCTTAACAGGCCACTATATAAAATTTTAAGTTGTTATTAACTAAAATAAGTCAGTTTTTAATACGAAACAAAAAAGTGGGCTGCGGGTTTGTAGTGGGTGTGGTATAATGATATATATAGTTGATGAGTAACATAAAGACGACGGACAGACAATCAGTGTACATAATTAAATTAAGTCGTTACGACTAAACTGATGAAGAATATATATTTCGGTGTATTTAATGTGTTACAAACTTTATGATAAATACAATGTGAATGTATTTATCATATGCCCCATATGCCCCATATGCCCCATGCAAATATATGCCCCAAACCAAAAATACAAAAAAACAAAAGGCCAATAGCTACAAAATTATCGAAAATTATTGAAAAGGATTTTCTCCTCTCTCCGTTTCTCACGACATCGCTTTCTAACAGCTGGAGTTGCTCCCGACTGCAGATTTATTTTTTCTCTACAGTAGCTTTTCATGAGTCCTCGTCATAACAAGAGTTTGTTACACATCTGGTGCATCCAATCACCTCCTTGCCATTCGTATCCATGGAGTAGGAGATATGTCCGCAGTTCCTACATATATCATCAGAAGCCGGGGAGGACTTTTGAAACAGTTGGGACAGTAAGGCTGAAAATCCTTCGCCGGTATGTTGTGATTGCTTTCTGATGACTAGCTTTCGTTGACTGTTCGGACGTGTGGCATACAACATGCTGAGCCTGGTTCGTATTTTGGCGGCTAGTGGTCGGTAGTGGTCTAAATCAATGTAGAAACCTCGTACCGTTCGCACAACCAATACGCTTGATGCGTGCCTTCCATCGATCACAACACGAACAACATGATTACATGTGTTATGATCGTTACTGCGCCAAGTAGCCTTGTGTATGTTAAGGTATGGAAATCTTTTGGTTCTGATTACCATGTTCCGACCTGCGACGAAACTGATTAACCTATCTCCATTGCAATGGAGGATATATTTTCCGACCGTTGGGCCAAAGATCCTGATCGGGGCAGCACAGGTAAAGACGGAGCAGCATTGGTAAGGACGTTTGAGACGCTCGTACAATTCATCTTTGACCTCGTCGACTGCGACTTCCGTCGTGGCGTGCGTACAGATTAGGTTGAAGTATAAGCGCTCGTCCTCAGGTATGAAACTGGAGACCAGACCGCATAATTTCCTACTTCGAAATTCGTGCTTCCTCGAATTGCAACTATAATAAACTAGCTCCGCTTCGCCTTGCCTCCCCTTTCCCCAACAACTCCTTCCCCCTGCTCCACCTTTCCCATGTCCCTTTACTTCAGCTCCAATTCTCCTACCCCTCTTCTTCTGTCCCTTCCAACCCTTCTACAACCACCTCATTTAATTATTTATTTTTGTATTTGTATATTTATTTTTTATAAATTTATTTTTATGGGCTTTGCTGATAGTGATGGAAGCTGAAGTTTATTTAATTTTAGAAACAAAAAAAAATTAAAAAAAAAATAATAATAATAAAAATTAAAAAATGGGAAAAATTTTATTTCTTCGGCTAAAAATTTTAATTTTGACGTAAAAATCGGTGTTTTTTTACATACTTCGCAAAATTCAACCGACGATATCTCGAAAACTAATCGAGATATCAAATTTTCATAAACGCAGTTTAATTTGTCTCGCCGAGAGCTTAGAAAGAAGAAATAAAATTCTTGCCTAAAAAATATTTTTTTTTTATATCGGCAAAGCCTTCTCTGTTCCTAAAAGCATATACACACCAATTTTCACGGCGAATGGTTGGAACGTGTATCTGTCTATAACGGACATCCAAATATATATAGGTATATACTTTCGGTTTTATATATATAGATGTTACAGGATGCCTTTAAACAACGCTCTCATATCCATTGCATTTCCTTTATTGCAGTGATATCATTCTTGAATTTGTCGAAGGCATCAACCAGCTGGATATCTGCACCAGTCCTAAGGAGAGATACGACATTCCAGGTGCACATGTGTAATTCATGGACAATAAATCGTATGCGGGAGTCGTCATCAATGGGGAGTTGTATCCGAGGCTTCCTATGTGTCTTCACTGGTAAATGTTGTTTTGCGGTGCTGGGAACAACCCGACCCTCTAATTAGGGGGAGTGGTTCCCTTCCCACAATTTTCTCACCAATAAGTTCCGATACATGTTGTAACGGACGTTTGTGCGGTGCTTGGGTTGTGTGCAAAATAATCGTTAATTGACCATCCCCAAAAGAATTGCCAAATAACTTTCCACTTCTGCAAGCGACCCCATTATACACACCACCCCACACATGCACCTATGATGGAAATCTATTTCACTATATGTGAGGCGTCCGTCCATAAGAAGCCACTATATTAAATTTTAAATTGACTTTTACTGTAATAAGTAAGTTTTCATACAAAATTCCATAGTTGGGCGGTAAGTTTCTATAGGGGCTACCTCTAAAAGTGGGCGTGATACGCCCCTTGATAATTATGTGAAGCATCCGTCCATTTATGTAAGAAGCCGTCAAGTAAAATTTTACGTCGATATTGACTGCAAAATCCGAAACAGTACTGTCTACTTTGTCTGGTTCGCCTTTTTTGGATTATTAATTTTTTTGTAAAATTCAAATAACCGCCTTTACAGCCCTTTCAATACACAATATATTAAAACGAGGCACTATATTTCAGGAAACAGACAGACGAACAAACAGATCGACATACGGACCGACGAACATTGCTAGACCAAGCTGATTAAGAAAATATTCACTCTGCAATTTTTAAACGATGTTTTCTTCCAGGCGTTCCAATAAAAATGATAAAATTATTGTATTATTCAGATGTGAAAAATGCAGCAATGGTTTTAAAAACAAAATACTTTTATGTTGCGTAGTGAAATAGGCAGCTTTAAATTCAGCGATTGACCGCGGCTGGGGCGATTGTATCGTTGTAATGAAAATGCAATGGACGGAAATAAGTGGCTGCGCTGCGGATCGATCCGAAGCTGATTCGATGCTGATGCTGAACCTAAAATCGATGCCGCCAATGCAATAGTGGAATTAGCGAGCAACGCACCAATTGGATAATGCACCTGAGCAACTGTTTGTAAAAAAAGAGGGAAAAAAAGTAATTGCTGATTTTTATTTTTGTTGTTGGGTAGAACGAGGAATATTCAGTATACTAGTATAAGAACGAATAACATAAGCATACGAGCACATTCCTCGTTGTTGTTGTTGCTGTCGAACGTGGTTGGGCATCACGACTTGAGCTTCTATATTAACCAGCAGTAGACCCTCGAGCAATGTGATGCCTTCATTACCATAAAATCATTCCATTCTAAATACCTGACCAATTTGCTTGCCAAACTTACGCCCTCGCAACACACAATACACACAGAAATGAAGTACTAAATTTAAAGCAACTTACTTATTGTCAGCAACCGCCACAATTGATTTTAATTTAAATTTCATTAGCTTTGTTTTGAATAGCTCCGAAATTATATGGATATCTTTATTGCAATTACGCTGCTACAAACTGTCTAACTTAATTTGAAGTGGCAATTGTAAAGTCTCAGCAGGCTCCGTTGAGGGGCCGAGTGAAGGTAATGTTAGGTCCGCGAGAGCGTCGCCAGGACAACGAGAATCAGTTCAAGACCAGCGGTTGTTCTAAGGGGATAATAATAACAACAAAAACAACTACTCAAGCTGGAGTAGAAATGCTCATAATTTGCTTCAAATAAATAATAATAAAAAAAAATAAAAACAAAAAGAAAATAGCATAAAATGTTTTACAAAATCCTGACATAATTAGATCTTTGAATATAAAGTAAAAATGCCATTGGGAATGCTTATTTGTGTTCATTATTATTCTTATATCCTATCAGTAAAATATGGTTGTAAAACAGATTGCACGGAATTCCTTATAATGTATTATGACTGTCTAACAGATTAGAGGGTGATACCATATAAACTGGAGAAGCCAGAGTGGCGCCAACGAGTGTTGGCAAAACGAAATCTTAAGGCATATTCTGCATTAGGAGCCAAAGTGAAAGCACAACGTTACACCTATGGAATCTTGGGCAATAACTGGAATCAATATTGTGCTAGTGCCAGGGGCTTACCTGGTCTAAATCTCTTCCAGCGCGTCGTAGAAAATTGAGTTGCCTAATTGGCACGAGCCCGGAATCTAAAAATATATTTAAATAGGTTCCATGTTAGACCTAACGTCCGGCGATGAAATCTGAACTTGAACAAAAAACGCTTATGGAAATGTGTAATGTAATGTAATGCAATGAAGAAAGAAGAGTCCAGTGCGGGATTTTACGGGAACCAAATTTGTAATTTTCAACTCACGAATTTTAACAAATCACGCTAAAATAGGCATTCGAAATACTCACGAAAATTGAAAAAATTTATCTGAGTATAATTTTATGAGTTTCTCAAATGCCTTCAAATAAATGTGTAAACAAATTGTGCTTAATATGTACATATACCTTAGGGGTATGACATTTTTATACCATTCACACATACTGTATAATGGTAATATCAGTTTGTCTAAAATTTTGTAACGCATTAAAGGAGACATCGTAGACCTAAAGACATAAAGTATGTATATTCTCGATCACCTCGACGAGACGAATCGATCTAGCCATGTCAGTTTGATAGTTAATTTTTTTTTAGATATCTGTCTAAATGTCGGATTGGTCCCATGGCATGTCCATATTGACATGCCATGCCCACTTTTTGGGGTAGCTCACTTACAAGCCTACCACCCTCTTCTGTATTTTTATATGAAAACTTCTTGAGTTAAGTAAATATTAATATGTTAATTTCAAAACTTTAAAGGTTCAAAAGTATAAAGCTGCTCGACTTAGCCTTTTCTATGAATGTCAGCGATTGAGAAGCAGTGGCTTCTTACTAATGCATCTGTCTTTCCCTACGTATTAGCGATATATTAAAATGAATTTAGTGTTACCAGCACGGAAAATTGCAAGTAGAAGTGGTATCTTCAGTATTTGTGATATTTAAAAAAATAATTTAGAAAAATTGTGACTAAAACAAGCTACTTTTAACATTTGCATTTAAAAGGATTATGAGGAAAATGTGCGTTTTTAGCGTAGCAATTTCAATTTTCTGCAAATATTAAGTACAATTTTTGAAAAAAAATTTTTTTTTCAAAGTTGTAACACGTTAATTTTCTGTGATAACGGGTAAAAAATGACAATGTTATGAAGGAAAAAATATTATGCTATGGCTTCTAATGTGAATGAATAAACGATGAAAAATGGGAAACTTGGGATATTAGAGTTATTTTTTGTTGTCAAAAATTAGTCGAATTGGATATATGCCCTAAAATCGTCAAAAAATTGCTTGGAATTTGAACTTTCCTCAGCCATTTTTTATTCGATCGTTCATTTTGTTCACTCTGAATGCTGGTTCAAATAAAATTATAAGTCGAATAAAACAGAAATATACCATTTTGTGCTATTACCCCTTTTTTTGGCTATTACATACATTTACATAAACGAATTATACCCTTTTACCTTATGGGGATGAACTTCAATGGGTGCTTTAATAATTCAAACTTCATATCAATATCTTTATTCGTTCAGAAATTATGATCATTTATCAAGCTTGATTCATCATATTTTCGGCTACAGTGAACATTTTGAAGCTATTTAATTTTGTCGGATAGGTTTATTAATTTTCTTTTTAGCAACATGTAAAAACCCTTCTTGTCGTTTTTTCATAATTGCTATTGCCACAAGTGACAATTTTGTACCTGGTATTGAACTTTATAAGCTTGACAAACGTTTTCTTCGAAAGTCTTCAAAAAATGTATTGCATCGTTTCCTCTTTCAGAAAAATTTAATTTGCCGACATCAATCGACACCCAATTTGAGAAAAAATGTTTTAAGTTGTGATAGAGTTTGTTTCGCATTAAGAAGAATGACGCAAGCAGAACTCAATGATTTGAGCGCATGCCCATTTTAGGTGAATTGTGTAGAGTAGCATTTAATAATAAACGCATAATAGTTTTCTAAAATGTGAGATTGAAATTTTGTGCCCTACCTTGAAGGTAGAGTGTAAGGATACAGATAAAGACCAATGATGAAGATGTAGTGTATGACTATGTAAAGCTAGCTCCCAGCTAGACCACGAGTTATTCTATTATTGGACGAACGGTATCTAGCCAGGTATGGAACTTTCAAAGTAACTCTATATTGAAAATGGGGTTACGGATCGTGCCAAAATCAATATAAACAGGCATTGTGTGAAAATGTGTCCGATTCTTCAATGTTTCTGATTTCTCGTTGAATGTTGACAAGGCATCAACAAGTGCTAATTTTGGAATAGATGTATGGAAAACCTTAGTGAAAAAAGTTTTCATGCGAAATTCTTAAAGGGAGGAGAACACCCAATTGCATATATGTCTGACATCCGTCCATTAGAAGCCACTACATCGCATTTAATGTTGATATTGGGTGTAATAAATAATTATTTCATACAAGAGCGGTGGGTTTCTATGGGGCTAACCTTAAAAGTGGCCGTGGCATGTCAATGTGTGTACTCTATTTGACTGCAATAAAAATAAGTCTCGACAACTGGATATCATATAAATTGGTCCCAAAACAAAATCAAGCTGATCAAGAATATATATACTTTATGCGGTCTACGATGCCTCCTTTAATGCGTTAAAAACTTTTAAACATACTGATCATACTCATTTTTCACTATGTGTGAATGCTATAAAAGGTAGTTCATGTTAAGCTAATTACAAAATCTAATAGACTTATCAATCTTACTTCCTTCCGTCTCAAGACAATTGAACGTCTTATTGACTGCCATATTAGGCAATCAATCAACAAGTCATACCCCCTTCATAAAAACCAATTCGCCTATATTAAGGGTATATCAACGATAGACGCATTTCACAACCTGGTCGGTAAAGTGGAAAGTACCTTTCAATCAAAAGAAATAGCGCTGTGTGCTTTTGACGTTGATAACACGAGCTACGGCTGCATAGATAACCTGCTGGTATAGATAACCTCACCATTGCTTAAGTTGAAGCCATATTAAATCAATGTGATATATCTTTCTCTCTTGATGATGCGGCTGTTAGTGTTAGGGCGCTACTTCTTTGGTGTCTTGTGATAGACGACCTCCTAGTCGAGCTCAGTTCACAAGGGTACAATGTCATTGGATATGCTAATGACCTCAGGATATTTGGGCACACTGTTTCGTACATAATGTGTTTAGCTCTTCGGATTGTGACTAACTGGACCGTAGTATAAACCCACAAAAGGCGGTCTTAGTGCTCTTCTCTAGGAAGTACAAATTGGATCTGGGTCCTGTCTACATCCAAAACTCTCTCATCAGATTTTCCGATGAAGTAAAGTTCTTAGAAGTCACCCTTGACAAAATATTAAATTTGAACAGTCATCTTAAAAATATCCTCGACAGGGCAACAATGGCCTTATGGACATGCAAATTCCTGTTTGGCCAAACGTGGGGGCTCTTGCTAAAGAAGATCCTTTGGATATACATTTCAATGGTGAGATTAATAGTTACATACGCCGCCCTTGTATGTTGGCCTAAACTGCCGCAAAAATGAGCAATAAGCAGTGCGATAAACTGAAACGTCTACTTGCCTGAGCTTGTCAGATGTCATGCGAATATGTACCACAGCCGCAATGGAGACGATCATCGGATTGAATAAAATTGGATTGGATTGAATAAAAATGTGCAGCGGATGTAGTCTACGGACTACATCCGCTGCACATTTTTATTCAATCCTCAGCAGCAACAAGGGCTCTGTAGACAGTCTGACGCTAAGAGAACTGGTATCCTCAAACACATCTGGCATCGAAATCTGCAACGATTCAGATTGCTTAACCACGAAACTGCGTTTCGGAAGTTGCTTCTCAGTTTTCTTTCACAGTCCACAGGGGCAGCCCTGATACTGGACCATCTACGATCAATTGGTTCACTGATGGTTCACTTACCGATACGGGTACAGCGGCGGGTGTCTTCGGACCCAACACCAGGATCTCTGAACCGAACTGAACCACGATTTTCGATATAAATTGGCAAGCGATGTTCTGGCGTTAGTTTTCGCATCACCTACATTCTAAATGATAATACGCATCCGCGAAGAGCGTAGTTTAGAGAAGTACCCAAATGAAGCGATCCGCCTTCGCGCGTATAAATCGGAGCTGAGTTCATCTACTTTATGGAAATTGTACGTATAGTTCTCGGCCTAAGATCAAATTGGTAAACGAATAACGAATAGCGGCTCGGCAGGTGTTCTCCGTTATGGCTGCCATTTCGTGACGGATATTTTCTTCTAATTGTGCCAGGAAAATCGGTTTGTTGCCGTAAACTTTAGATTTGCCGTAACCCCACAGGAAAAAGTCCATAGGGGTTGAATCGCGACTTCATGTAGGCCAATTCATGTCACCTCTCCTGGAGATCAATTTGCCAGGAAAAATTTTATGAACTCGTGGTAGAGACCTGTTGGACCTGTGTGAAGTTGCTAAAAATGCGGAACAATGATCGAACGAATCGAAAGGTCCGGGTTGTCACGAACAGACTGAGTAACACTGTCTACGTTTTCGAACGTTCTCGAAGATCTTGGACGCCCGTATTTTGATTTTTCCATCGTTGAACCGGTCTCTTCAAACTTCTCGACCCATGTTCCAATGAGTCGAGGGCTTGGCGCATCATTTAAATGACGAACTTGTCGAATACTGCCTTTACCGTTTTTGTAAAACTCACGTACGCAGAACGCACGGTCCGCTCCCGAGAAACGCTCCATAGCGACTAAATTCCCAAAAGATAGGCTACCGATTGACATACTCCCCTCGCCCCTGGGAATAGTTGCGTTCACGCAATCAGCAAATCAAATGTGAACTTTCTTTTGAGACACCCTATATTTTGTATTTTTTTAAGAATGACTTTTACTTATTTGTTAAATGGACTTAAAATTTGTGCTTATGAATGCACTACCGAATCAGAACAAGTGGTATTCGGAAGCAGCAATGTCAGGTGAATATGCTTGACGACTTTTGCAACATGTGGTCGAGCGTTGTAGTGCTATCATGTCTTTTTCAATATTGGGGCCGTTATAGCTTCAATTCTCGGCTCAATTATTGTTTATGTATTTTATTTATTTACTAGCTGGTACCCGGCGCGTTCCTGCCCTTCCTCTTGCCACTCCTTCCCCTGCCCCTTTCCCTACCACCTCTTCCCCTATCACCTCTTCCCCTACCACTACGTCTCATACCACTTCTTCCCCTCCCCTTCCCCCTACCATCTTTCCTCTAACTCCAACTTTTCCCCCCATTCCCATGCGGAATAAAGCTAAATTGTTTGAAACTTTGAGATGATTTAATTAAAAACATTGCTAATTATAAACCAGCAAACTCTGATTATAAATTTTACGAAATAAAATAAGAAAAATAAATTTTACAGAAAAATCATTTGACAGTTGTTGTCGGCATATAAATACACATTTTTCATTTTTCTGTACCAAAGCGCAACCGGAGGGCCACACGAACATATGGTGTGAATATTAGATGAATATCTTCAGTGGTTCACGACAAATAAGAGCAGCAACATACGCACGGACGATTTTATATATTAAGATTTTTTTATTTAAAATTGCAACTAATTATATAAAAAACATTAATCAATGTTAACAACGTTGGTAACGTTCCCAATGCTGGTTTCGTTATGTTTCGAGTAGTTCGTAGTAGATCACTCTGAGCTGGTCCCACCAGGTGCACAGCATTAGCTTCTTGCCATCAATAATCGCTTTGGCCGTTCAAGTTGATGGATGGTCACGTTTTACTGTACTTTGGATACAGTGGGTACAATTTTCGTCCCTCGTCACGATTCAGTGAAAAACCCTTTCGATTTTAGCTTTGGGGCAGTTGCTCGCACGTGAAAAAACGGCGCTTGATATCCCTTGGTTTAAGTTTATACGGAACCCAATTTCCTTAATTTTGACATCGCTTGTTGAGTCACTCCCAAGGTTTCAGCGAACTTTTCTTGAGTTTGTCATGAAAATTGGACCAAAAACACCTCCAACTCAGCGTCTTCAAACTTTACTACTCCCCTTCATACTCACAATGTTTTTATTGATGGAGCATATTCTCGGTATGATTCACACAGAGCTCGATGTCCATCAGTAGCACTCTTTTTTCAAATGACAACAAAAATGCAGTAATTTCCAGAAATTGTATTTTGTTGGCACAAAGTTTAACATGGTTAGAACACAAATAAAGCACTTACTTTGTTTCAGCGGGAATAATACATACTGATTTTTAGAGGGGATGACGCTTTAAAATAAATATACAAGTATTTACAAGATGAATTTTTATGTTTTTGGTTTTCAGTGCACCTTATTTACAAAAAAAAAAAAATATGAGAAAATATTTTTAAAATCTTTTTAAAATTGAAACTTATTTCCTCTTTTTCTCATCTTTTTTATATCTCTAGACAAAATTCTGTCTGGTGATTTGAACTTCTCAGAGATAGTTCGTATGTCACAGAAATTAATTAAATTAAATTAATGCGATTTTCGAATTAAGCGGGACATGATACATAAGAAAAATACAGTGGCATTACATATTTTTCTTTTTATTTACTTTTTAATAATAAACCAATAATTTATTTTTTTTTTATTAAAAAAAAAATTTTAAAATTAAAATAATTAAGAAAAAAACATTTTTTAATACTCGTATAATATAAATAAAAAAAAAAAAAAAAAAAAAACAAAAAATTATATTAAAAAATTAATTTTAAGCATATATGGATATATTGTGGGTGTGGCATCCAAAATTTGTGAAAATTTGATAACCGCGTGAACCTCACGAATCTAAAAATCCAAGTATGGATTCTATCTTTTATAGTTTCCGTGCTTTCGTTGTTAAAATATACGAAGGAAGGACGGACGGACGAACGGATATGACTAGATCGACTAAGTTTTCGATGCTGATGAAGAATATATACTTTATGGGGCCTGCCACGTCACCTTCTGCCTGCTACATACAGTTGCACAAACTTAGTGCATCCTTAGCGTACAACTAGTAAGAGCTATTGGCGTTGTTGTGATGACGCGCTTTTTGCAAAGACTTCGCACAAAACATATAAGCGAATTATACAGTCATGACGACACCTCTATTTTGAACCACTACTCAAACAGACATGACAGTGTTTCCAACATAAGAAATAGTTTTGAGTTAACGGTCATGCCGAACGGTCATCTGGTTCGCATAGAGAACCATAATTAGTGGTAGGAGTTTCTGGTCCGTATAGAACGCCGGAGTTTGGTTAGAGTAGTTGTTCATCTGGCCCACATAATGAACCAAATTCCGGGAAGGCATTAAATAAATTTCTCCCGCGACAAACTCACACCTTGTGCTACCCCAGTCTGTGACGCCTTTACAAGGAACTCAACTATATTATACGGCTTGAATTGTCTCCAAACCAAAACGGCATTAATTAATATATTCATCAAAATAATATGGTTGGGATGAAAACAATTTTGCAGCGTATTTTTTTTTTCAACTATAGGATGTAGTAGCAAATGTGAATGATTTAATTAAAAAATATAACGTTGCTCCAATAAATAAACTGTTTCAAGTGCCGTTTGGCAGTTGGCGCCGTCCTGAAACAACATGTTGTCCAGATCCGTACCGTCCAGTTAAGGCCACAAAAACTCCGTTATCATATTCCTGTAACGAATGCCATTCACAGTCATTGCATTTCTGGCCACATTATCAAAGAAGTAAGGCCTAATCATGCTACCTGACCAATATCCGCAGCAGATAGTTGCTCGTTAAGGATGCATTTGTATTTCATGGATTACGTGCAGATTTTCTGAGCCCAAAACATGACAATTTTGTTTGTTGACGAACCCATTGAGATGAAAAAGCATCTCATCGGTGAAGAAGATTTGTTTCGAATTGTTCATATTCAAACGTGAAGTTTCTATCTATTAAAGTCTCCGCAATTTCGTTCAAACAGACAGTCGGAGGAGAATTCCCCTGGAATTCACCCCACAAAGAAATCCAGGTCGACCAAAGGGTCAGCGAAAGCTTCATATAGCCGTGTAGCGAGTAGCGTTAACCTGGGTTTCTTTTCGGCTGACATTAAAAACTGTCCTCTTACAGTAGATCATATAGCACTACTGCAAGAGGCAAATATCGATGTCACAATCAAACGTTCGTCAGATAAGGTGAAGCCAGAATTCGAGGGGTGTATTCCCCGTAAGAGCTGGCTACATCTCGTCTGTTCGAACAACGAGACGGAAACATGGGTTAAAGGTAACGTCAGACATATTAGGGCAAATTTGAACTTTAACTTAAAACTATTGGAGGAAAATGGATTTCCACAAACACATTTGTTTCGTGGCTATTTTCCCCATAGTGCACTTCTCACAAATGAGAAGGTTCTGTCGACCATTGGGGCCCAGAACAAAATTTCAACCACGCTGTAGCGTGTGGTACAACGCAGTGTACATGGCCCGCAACTCCATCTGCTTTTATCAGTAGCATATGCGGCCCTAAATACCTTAAAAGGTATTATTGCCATACAGGTTCAGCCATATTAAGCTGAACATAAAAGGAAATAGTCTCGGTCATGTACGCCCTTCAGTGCCGGCACAGCAACATACGGACCCACAGCAACCGGTTGTGCAGTTGCCAGCGACGGAACCCCAGCTAGTAGGGAAGTGGTCGGCGAAGGGGCCAGTACGGGTGCCATCGCGACGGCAGTCGGCACTCCTGTTAACCAGGTTTCACGGAGGGTGGAAGGACCCTCCAAAAGGCTGATCAAAGGCGAGGAAGGTGATGCCAAAACAGGCTCCCTCACCTAGAGGGGATCGAGGAAAGGGGTCCCGGGCGGGCAAGAAGGAGAGCCTTGTCCGCAAAAAACTCCGAGGAAACAAGTGAGCACCATAAGGGTGCTCCAGGTGAATCTGCACCACCCCAAAGGGGCGACGGCCACAGTGTGCAGTCTCTTCGCCGAGAAGGAGACCACCCTCGCTCTAATTCAAGAGCCTTGAGTGGTGTGTGGCAAAATTCGTGGATTTAACTGCAAAACTGGTAAGTTAATCTACGACCATTCTGTACGGCAATTCTGAGCTCGTAGCATCAAAAGTTGGAGCCTGAGCTGGCAGCGGACCTGCTAAACGAGATATTACTGATCTCGTACCACGATAGCGCTGCTACACGTCCAGTCCGCATGAAACAGAAGGTTCCATGGTGGACTGATAAGTTAGCGGCCATGCGACGAACGGTTAGGAAGCTTTTCAACCGTGCGAAAAGATTTCGTAGGTGGGATGAATATAGGCCATCCCTAACCGAGTATAACAAGCTTATATGTCAGTCCAAGCGTGATTCCTGGAGAACATACTGTGATGGTTTGCAAACGCATCGGACTCTTAAAGAAAGAGAACGGTCTTTTCTTGGGTCTATACTTCAACAAAAATCGTTGAAATATCTCCCATTATAGACAGACATATAATAAATATACGGAATTGCAGCCTATCTGGCATCATTCTTGACAAGGACAACGTTCGATGGGCGATCATGTCCTTTCAGCCATTTAAGTCCCCAGGGGAAGATGGCATCCTTCCGGCTCTGCTTAAGAACTGCTTAGATGTCTTGATCGACCGTTTACTATCTCTCATGAGGGCCAGTCTCAACTTGGGTTATACACCTCGGTCATGGAGGAAGGTGTCCGTTGTTTTTATCCCAAAGCAGGGTAATAGACCCATGGAACTGGCCAAATCTTATAGACCTATTAGTCCTACCACCTTCCACCATATTAGGCAATCAATCAGCATTTCACACCCCCTTCATGAACACCAATTCGCCTATATGAAGGGTAAATCAACGGTAGGCGCACTGCATAATCTGG
>JAWNNQ010000399.1:60000-84627 GCA_035044765.1 Leucophenga montana | reverse complement strand
GATGCTACTTTTATGGGTACAAGTTTTTGGAAGTGAGGTATTGATTCTGTACGTCGTGGCACGGTCAATTTTACAAATATGATGTCAAAAGGTTACAGCATTATCCATACTAAGTCAAAGCTCTAAAAATAAGAACTTATTTCTTCCCTTAAGGCGTTGGATTCAACTGTAACCTCCACTTCTGCATTAACTTAATTATATTTTAGATTTTTTTTATTCAGACAGATATGTTTTCTAAATTTTCAAGATGAAGATAACAAAGTCGCCATCTATTGTTGGATCAGAGAATTCAGGAATCATTATTTCAAGATTTATTTGGATCGTAAAGAATCTACTAATCAAGATAAAGTTAACTTTAAAGAACCAAAGCTTTAATACTCTTCACACTTATCTAAAAGTAGGCAACAAGTGTAGTCGTTATTGTACAAATGGTCTTTTAAAAATATGTCTTATAAGTTATGTCTTAATATGTTATTGGCAAGGTAGGTCCTTTCCAACATATGCATAGAACCTATACCGGGCTACTGATTCATGTTGCACATATGATATGCATACAAAATAGTTATCATAAAAGTAGGCGGTGATTTTTAATGATTAAGCGTCTGCCCATAACAAGAGTCTAAGCCGATTTTCAAGTTGATATAGGGTGTACGTTTTTACGATTTTCCACATACATACACTCGCGGGCACTCACAGTGGATCGAATTGTGAATCTAAACCATTCTCGAATCCCCATGAACACACACACAAATTTTAATCAAAATTGTTCCAGCCGTTTAGGAGTTCAGTCACATACACACATACAGAAGATTTTTATATATAAAGATATTAGTCGTTAAGTTTTCTCACATTTTCCAATTTTCTTAATTTTTCGTTCTGTAAGAATCTTCTACAAATTATTAGAAAACATAAAAAAGAATATTAATGAAATCGGTGGAGTTGGTTTCAAGTTATGGCGAGACCAAGGGAAATAGGGTTTCATTTTTATATGTATACGAGTACAATTACATAAAATACTTACGTTTTTTGTATTTGACTATTTGCATTTTGCTGGCATCTGAAGGCTGCGAAGGTCCAGCCTTGTTAACAGCTATGATGCGGAACTGGTATTCGCCATATTCTTGCAATCCTGCCACAGTTGCCTGCAATTGGTCGCCAGGTATTTCCATTGCCTTTTCCCAATCTGGTTTGTTTTTATCCTTCTTTTCTATTATATACTTTTGTATTGGAGCGCCACCGTCATTTGAGGGTGCAGTCCACTTCAAACTTACACTTTGGTTATCATAATCTGTAACTTCTGGCGTGCCGGGCTTATTCGGCTCATCGAATGGATCTTTTGCAACAACACCAACCAATGTGGTCAACGGCTCGGATTCACCCTCTTCATTTACAGCCGAAACGCGGAACATATATTCGGAACCGGGGTTGAGGCCAGTTACATCAAAGCTAGGTGGCTCCTTTTCTCCAGGCGAGCGCCCAACTCTTACCCATTTTCCAGTTGCAGTGTCCATCTTCTCCACAACGTACTCCTTAATGGGAACACCTCCATCGTCCTCGGGCTTCTTCCATTGTAATTTGCAGCCAGTTGATGTTACATCACTAACAGCTAACGGTCCTTTGGGTGAGCTTGGTTTGCCAAGTACTATTAACTCCACAGTCTCGCGATCCACGCCGTTTCGGTTTTCTGCCTTAAGTGTATACATACCACTATCTTTTCGAACAGCGTTCGTTATAACAAAATCAGTGTGATAATCGACATTATCAATTTTGATCCGATCGCCAGTAGTAAGCGGAACATCATCGCGCCAACTCCAACGAAGTTCTGGTACCGGTTCACCCTTTACATCTATAGACCATTTATGCGTGCGGCCTGTTTTAATCGTGACGCGTTTGAACGTCGAGCGATCAATTTCAGGTTTTACTGGACGATTGAATGTGAAAAAAGTCAAAAGTCAGGTGAGTATGTAAATAAGACTTGTACAAATTACGGAAGAACTTGCGATATAATATAGAGCTCCATATGCGCACATGCCATTAAAAGATGCTATAGATTACCGGTCAACCGGAATTTCTAAAAAGCCAACTCACCATATGTTATATGAAAATATTTAACAGTCTCTACAATATTTATTTATTTATTATTGATTTAAACTTTCAACGAAATGCAAATGTGTCAAAGCGTATAATACTTATTAACAGCGCTGATTGTTTTAACATAGTTAAGCCAAATAGCCAAAATGCGAATGCAGATTAAGTAAATAAAATATAAATATTCAATTGATAAATATAATTGATAAACATAACGATTAGGATACTTACGATTTTTGTGTTTGCACAGATGGTTGTCGGTAGGTTGAGATGCCTCCGATGGCCCGGCTTTGTTAACAGCGCGTACTCTAAATTGATAGACCATATTTTCCTTCAGACCATCAACTTTACATTCTGGTGTAGCGTCTTCAGTCTTCGCTACTTCTGTCCATGTTGGCGAAAATTTATCTTTCATTTCTACAACATAGTGCTGTATGGGACGTCCGCCATCCGAAGGGGGGCGCTTCCACTTAAGCGATACGCTCTTATTATCGTAATCATCTATAACTGGTTGGCTAGGTGGACTTGGCGGGTCATACGGATTCTTGGCCAAAATCGGTTCAGTTGTTTCGAGTGGTTCCGACTCTCCTTCCTTGTTAATGGCTTTAACGCGAAATTTGTATTTCTTATTTGGTGTAAGACCTTTAAAATCAAATGATGTTTCGTCCGGCCCTACTTCCCCTGCTGGAATCCAGCGGCCTGTCTCTTCGTCCATCCTCTCCAAAGCATAGCCAGTGATCTCACAGCCGCCATCATCTTTTGGTCGCTTCCACTTCATCTTAATGTGGTTGGCACGAACTTCTTCCGGCTCGAGCGGACCACCAGGTGCTAATGGTCGATCTAGAACGACGATCTGTGCTTCAGTTTCGATTGTGCCTGAGCTGTTGGAAAGTACCAATTTATATTTTCCAGTGTCATGGCGTATAGCTTTCTTTATCGTAATTTGAGAATTTCGTTCCAATTGATCAAGGCAGATACGCTGATTATCGAACTTTAAATTATCACTGCCCTTAAACCATGTGGCTGATGGTTCCGGTTCGCCATCATATTTAATGTCATATCGTATAGTTTGTCCTTTCTTCACTGTAATATTTTTGAGACCATCACCAACAAGGAAAGGCTTAACAAAACGACATTTGGCAATTATCGATTTTGTTTTGTCGCTGGGCTCACCAGGGCCGGCCCGATTTACTGCACGAACTCGGAATTCATATTGCTGTCCTTCTTTAAGCCCATCTACTGTGCCAGCTCGTGCGTCACCAGGCACTTCTTTTCCTTGCACCCAGTCATTCGAGAATTTCTCCTTATATTCAATTATGTATGATGTAATCGGATCACCGCCATCGTTTTCTGGTGCTTCCCATTTGAGATCTGCATGGTCTTTATCCCAATCAGTAAGATCAACATCTTTCGGTTTACCTGGTTCATCCCATGGATCTTTTGCAAGAATTGCATTTTTGAACGTCGCCGGATCAGACGGTCCAATCTTGTTAACAGCTCTTATGCGGAACCTGTACTGTTTCTTAGGTATTAAGTCTTCAATTTTCTTAGAGGTTTTTTCATTCGGCAACACTTCAGCGACTGGCTCCCAAGCTTGTTTCTTACTTAAATCTTGACGTTCGATAATATATTTAGTAATAGGACTACCACCATTATCAGCCGGCGCTTTGAAATTAACAACACATGACGTCTGATAGATATCAGTCACGTCAACATCTTCTGGAGGTTGTGGCACATCTTGACAAGTCACCTGAACATCTTTAACGTCTTCGCCTTGACCATTTGAGATTTTAATTTGATAAGGTCCGGACATTTCACGGGATGGTTTTTTAATTTTAAACGTAACTTTGTCATCGGTAACAGCTACTTCCACTTCTTTTACAGGCAACACCTTACCATCCTTAATCAATTTGGCTTCAACTGGACTTTGTTTGGTACCACTAACTAGAGTAGACAATTAATAACATTGTATAATATGTAGAGTTATATCAATTATTTATTGATTGCAACTATAATATAAAATATAGAAATAATAATAAAATAAAAGTCAATGAATCCAATGATAGTCACATATTCTTCTAATTAACTTATCGTTATTGAATCTCCAAATTTCATTCATAAAACTAAACTTTATGAATGAAATTTGGAGATTTTCAGGCGAAAGGGATTTCTGAGTTACCCCCAGTTATTATATTGTATAAATTATGATCGAAAGTCCTTCATTTACAAATGATAAACTACAAGCTAGTAAATGAAGGATTAGATCTTTTAAGTAACATAGGTAAAAATTGTGTTACACTGGATACCATGAAGGTTATGAGTGCAACGCGAGCAGGCGGACTGTTTAGCCAAGTGAGGGAACTTTAGAATATTAATCGATCCAGAACCATTTTTTGGTCTTGCAAAAGGGCACAAAGCGAAAGAAATTGGGTAGATGGCTACTTTGCATCCTACTGGTCAAACATTAAAATGGGAAAGACAGGCAAATATATTCGACGAAACATCTAAACATATATGTTCAGGCCAGTGCAGACAACGGCACGCTCTCCTTCGTAAGTTAATAGTGCCTTAATGTATAATATGGATCCTCAAACCCAATGTGATGTTCAATTTTATTAAGAGCTTAAAACAGTAGGCTTCATGGATGGCGCAATACACCCAAATGGTAGTCGGAGCGCACTTTGCCAATTAAACAATTCTAATACATTCTTTTAACAAAGTACCCGCAAAAAACTTATTAAAAAGTACCTAAGCTTGAAACTTTCAGCTGTTTACATGTTCATTTTAATAGCACAACAGGGTAACCCAATAAGGGTTGTTGAATTGTCAAAATGTATTATGTTACGAAGGAAGACCCCATAAAGAATATATATATTCCTGATCAGCGCGTTAAGATGAGACGATTTAGCCATGACCGTCCGTCTGTAAGTCTGTCGGAGAGGTTCTCTGACCAGAGACAACTTAGAAAAACTAAACTCCAGGCATACTCTTAGACTCTCTAGGTACCGCACTGCTACAAGTGTAGCTTTTAATTTCATAACTTGCAACTGTTTTACCTAAGAATACAAATTCAATTGGAATTTTTTTTTTAAATTATTTGTTCTAATTTTGTAGTATGCCATGATTTTCCTCAAAAATTGTTTAGCCTACGTTGTAATATTTTTTGTAGAAAGCAAGATTTTAGGCCAAATCGAAGTACACTACAAAAACAATATGGCGTGTACAGGCGTGTATATAGTCGAGCACCCCGACTAAAGCTCTTTTTTTTTAGTTTTTCATGCACTTAGCTATTAATCGAATAAGTAGGTGTGAATATTCTATAAAACAATTTGTGTATATATTAAAAAGATAAAAATTTAATTCTAATTAAGTAAAATACAACTTTGCGAAGTTTCCTTACTCAACTTAAAAACGTCACATCACTTTTGACATTAAACTTAAGAATTTGAACTCAAAAGAAATAGAACTGGAATTCGGTAAAGTATTCAATTCGCGACAATGTAAGAATCCGAACAGGCCTATTTATATTGTACTACTATTAAATTATTAGTGAATTATTTTTAAATGACTGGACTCTGGGTAGAAGACAGACAATTACGTTATGTATTTTAATATTTGTGTATGCTATTAAGTAATGTTCAACACATTTTTCTTTTATAAAAAACATGTTGGGTGTACATACTCGGATGTGTTTACATTAAGTAAAATAAAGTTACACTGCTTATTAATCAGACTCCTGACTTTTATTTTACTAATTTTTATTTAATACGCATTGCTTACAACAATTATCTTACCTTTATAAGGTACTTCTAAGATCACAGGAGCACTAATTGGGCCAGCAAATTCATCTGGGCAATCAATGTTTGGTCTGCTTTCACCTTTACGCACCGACAGTTTACAAGATGAAGTCAGCTGACCGGATTCACAAGTAATTTCACCTTCGTCAGTCAATTCTAGATTATTAAATATTAGTTGATGTTTACCACCACCTAAATTCTTTATTTCAATTCGCTCATTGGGCACGATGGGTTCGCCATTGTATTTCCAATCGCAAGGCGCTGTTTGATCCTGTAGCTCAATGTCGAACACCATCTTCTCACGTTCAACGGCATCCGTATCCTTTAGCTTTTTATTAAATCGATTTTGATCTAAATATAAAAAATTTATAAAATTAAATTTAAATTAAAATTCTCCAAAAAATGGTAAATGTATTTAATGTAAAGGAAAATATTCAGAGTCCAGAATATTTCACATTACACAATACGATATAACGATATTTAATTTTATTTTATATGTATTTATATGTATCGATCAATTGTATTTTTATACATATAGTCAGTGACTTATCGAGTGGAGTTTTTTTTTTTGTATTCGGAAAATGTGGTTGACGCACACAGTGAATAGTATTTATTTAGTAAAAATGTTTTCAACGTCTTAAAAGAATCATCGGAGACCCCAAAAAGTATACATATATATTCGTGATCAGCAAGATGTATCCAGGCCCGTCTCTCTGTGTGTTTGTCTGCACCCTATTCCATCAATCTTTAAAATATTGGTTTGATAGTTAGTATGGTCAGTATAACCATAAGCAACACAAGTATCAAAATACAAAAACTTAAAAATTTATAAAAACTGAAGTGAAGTGCACTGTAGCCAGTCAAATAAGACAAGTATAAAAGGTATTAAAGCTTCGGTTCTACCGAAAAAAACGTTTTTTTCTTATTCTTATTGTAGATGTTACTTACAGTTAATTATAATCTCAGCTTCAGTTTTGTCTGCGTTCGTTGTGCATTTAAACTGACCGGCGTCAGTAACTTTGCAATCCTTGATAATAAGCTTTCGCTTTCGTCCATCTTTAACTATTTGAATGCGTTTGTCAGGTTTAATTTCTTCATTGTTGCGGAACCATTGTACATCGCCTTGAGCATCATCGATTTCGCAAGCTAACGTTACGGTGTCCTTTTCGATACATTGAAGTGACTTTAACACCTTGACAAATTTGTATGGATACTCTACAATCTTAACTGCACTTTCAGTTTTGTCTGGCTGCTTCTCTAACTGACACCTATACTGTCCGCTATCTTCAAGCACAGATTCCTTTATAATCAACTTTAGATTGCCATTGATGTCCTTTGAGATCAAGTAACGTGGATCATCTGATTCGATTTTCTTGTTGTCCTTAAACCAAGAAACGTTAGCCATACTGCTGCTGACAGCACATTCTAACGTAGTCTCGTGTTCGGTAAAACCTTCGATTTTCTTTTTCAATGGCTTCGTGAATGTATATGTTGGATCAGCCTCTTCGACATTTAAGAACGCTGTACTAGATACACCGCCAATTTCTATAGTGTATTTACCAGAGTCTTCAACTTTGGGATTCATTACTATCAGTTGGTAGGTATCGTTTTCATTTTTGAATTTACATTTACTTCCAGTAAATATTTCCTATTTACCCAACGTCAATAATTTTACGACGAACACATACATTGTTTTATATAATTTGTGTAAAAAATATGTAAGTTTATTGTAAATTGATTGCAATTTAAAATATGATATACTTACATCCTTCCGGAACAACCATTTTGCTTTACAGTTTGGCTTGCTAAATCGCGCTTCAAAGACAATTTTCTTGTCTTTTCCCTCTTTTGCGAATTGATCGATGAGCGGACTAAGGAATGACTCCACTTTCTATCATGTCGTCGTTGTTTTAGGATCATTAAACGTTTTTGTATTTGTGTCGACGTCGAAGTTTTTATGCGTTGTCAAAAATGGGAAAAGATATTGTACCACAAAAATTTGATATACGATAGGTCACGTTTAAATAAAAATTTACGTTTTGCAAAAATAATTGAACAAAAAACAAATACCTCATATACCCAATTAAATCGAATTATATCGATATTTTAGGTGCACAAAAATTACTTGTTTTTCCTTTTTGCTTTTTCGGTTTATTTTAGTAGAATGTTTTATCTACATATATACGCATGTGTAATCATACGTTCATATATAGATACATATATGTATGTAAATTTATGTTAAACAATGTCGTCGATGTATGCTAAAAAATCAATTTAGCAGGCATACATCTACGTTGTTTGTATATTCATAAAAATTAATATCGTTCTTAAACTCGTATATCGAATTAGAAGTTAATAATGATGGTTGCGCTTTCATACATACATACATACATACATACATACATACATACATACATACATACATACATACATTCATACATACATACATACATACATACATATGTATGTACATAGGCTTGTTGTAGGCTTGTTGAAAGCTATGGCGTAGACAAATAACAAATACGCTATCAAGCAACAATAAATTGATTAAAAAAATGCGTACAAAAAAAAAAGTATGTGAGGATTAATGTTAAAATTAACTTCAGTTTGAGAATTTTTTAAAAAGATATGAAAACATTTTTTTGTATTACAAAAAATTTATAAATGCCAGATGCAAGATAACAAAAGTTCTGGGACAAGTAATATTATAATCACTGCAACATATTTTTAAAACAGTTTATCAATAATTCTTTAAGTGAAGTTCAGAAGCTACAAGTATTAAGGTTGTAAGTACATTGATCTGGGGGCTGTATATACGAGTACTATGAATATCGATTGGATTAAGTGTGTCTTAAGTGTAAAGTAACAAACCATAAGATTACATTTACCAAAATCTACATACTCTTGAATAATTTGAAATTCAGAAAAATAATTGTTTTTTGCTATTACATTTTATTTAGATATTAAAAAATGAAAGACAGAAAAAAAAATAAAAAAATTAAACATCGAGACAAATATAGAGTATAGAGAATGGTTAAAAAGAATAGAGAAAAGAAGAAGGATGTAGAAAAAAGTGTTTCCAAAATTTAAGATCAGAAGAATGTACAAAAAACAATTGTGATGTGAATCACACAGTAATCTGTATATTTTGTATGTTTCATATCTAGTTGTTAAATAGTCAAACCTCGTCACGACGAAATGGGTGCAAAGTTGGCCAATCTGGAATCAGTTCAGCAAGAGACGGTCTACGCGAAGTTGGTGCCTATAGTGTGGTAGGTTATTTTGTACAAGAATTTGTTAGCAATGTGTCTTTATTTTGTCAGGGTTACTTTACAAAAGCAGCTAAAAAGAAACCTTTGCACTAATTTTAATAAATGTTTTTGAATTGAAAAATGAATTTATTGTTTAATTACATTCTATAACTGCACCTAACACAACCGTATCTATTAGTAAATTTATAATATTGTGTATTATTAGTTTAGTGTAATCAAAAATGGATTTAATGTACAATGCATTATCTGGAGTTGTTGTTTTTTTTATTTCCATATATTTGGGTCAAGATCACCTAACTAATTTAACAGTCCTGTGCATAAAATTATGTACATACATATGTATTGTGTTATATTACACAATATGAATTTTAAAGATCGCACCGTTATTTTCTAAAGAAAAGTACTGTAAAGTTGTATTTATTGCTTCACTGCTCAGTTCCAAGTTTTGAGAAATGAAGACCGGAAGTTTTCACGGGAAGTTTGGCTTGCCGTTATGATAAAGATATATGTTTCATAAAGTATGTATAGCAAATTTGAAGTTGATAAAGTAAAAAAAAAAAAGGTAAGAATTCTGCAGTCGTAAGTTCATGACTTCGAAATACTTGCTTATGTAGACTTTTGAAGGATTTTTATTAAAAAAAAAATAGTAAAATAAAAAAATAAAAAAAGACTTACATATTTACTCGAACAAATATGACTACTGTAGTACCCTTTGAAATTGCGGATCTAACTTTGCACATAGTATGTTCTCTTAACTTTTAAAAAAACTTTTTTATATGATACAAACATTTAACACTAATGGCAGAGGCCGTCGTTCTTTTCACAAAAAAGTTTTACAAATAAACACTTAAGTAGGGGTACTTTCACACACCCGGGAAATGATCCCGTAGCCTTTGTAATGCAATGTATTGTACCTTGGCACACTGCACCACGCTAGCCGACATTGTGTCCGATTTTTCTACATACTTGAATAAGATTCCTTGGACCATATGGATTTAAATTTCTGAATGACTTAATTAGATAGCTTAAAGAACGTTTTTCAAACTAATTTTATGCTTTAATTCATTGTATAAGTTGGGTACATGCTAATATGGGAATTAGTGCAGTTAAAATCGATTTGAATAGCTTTGCTTGTGTGCGTATGCGATTATGTATGTATTGTATATGCGCTTCCCTAGCATTCTTACCCTTTCCACTTTTTTAAGTGCTGGTAACGGTTTTTCCGTTTCTTTAAGATCACCCCAATTGGGATCTTGTTCGTCTTTATCCCATTTTTGATAACGACGTTTCTTTAGCATGGCACGGAAGTCCATACCACTCGAGTCGGATACATATAATTGCATTTCAGCCGAGTCCTCGCCGTGAATATTCGATACAACAACCTTATACTTTCCTTCATCATTCGGCTTGCACTTACGCATGCACAATGTAATTGTGTTTGTTTGGCCATCTGTCAGGAACTTGTAACGACCGCCTTCCAAAATTTCACTGACACCTTTGTAGAATTTAAATGTCGGTGCAGGGTTGCCTTCGACTCCAACGGTCAAGTAGGCAGTTGAATCTAAACCATTCCAAATTGAGGTACATGTTTTTTTTGTTTTTCAATTTGCATGATATGGTCGGGATTAAACAAATACAGAATCAAACATTGCAGCGAAAAATAATGAAATGAAAACAAATTATTAATTATATTTTAAAGAGCGAATTTTGTCCATTTTGGATATATTTCCTTCTCTCATTAATAATAAACGTATTATATGTACACCTTTCTCAGGGCCTATTACGAACTTTTAAATATTTTTTTAAGGTTCTGTAGGGTTTATTATGACATTACCCATGAATACTCCTAGTAATAATATACCCATCTAATTGGTATTGTGCAGAGTATGGGTATCGCGTCTTTGTTAGATCATAAATAATTAAAAGTTTGGTATACAATGAACTAAAGTAAGCGGTGAACATCATTAATGAAAGTTCAATTAAGGATCATGATTTAATCTGTCTGTTAAAATCATCGCCGCAAAATTTATCTATCAAGCTGTATGTATACAATATAAAAATATTCTTATACTTTTCAATACCATTCCTGCAATACTATAAAAATCTCCAAATTTTTGGTGCTGAATCCCTAGAAGCTTGATTTTAATTTTATTTGCCTTTAATTTTATAATAAATTTTGATCCTAATCTATGTATCTAACTTCCTTTTCCTTAATACCCCGTCCACTTTCAATTTATGTAAACAGGGATCCAATAAAAATAGTTTTGAGTTATATACTAAGTGGTAAGAAATATGTATAATTAATATTAATATGTATCTTAATTAAACTAAAATATAATTGTCTTCAAAATTTGTAAATATTAGTAATTATTTTTTATCTGTAAAATTTAATTACGTACCTTCCACCACCGAATACGACTCTTGCACGTCGACAATGGTTGGGGGACCTCCATCGCCGGTTTCACGCAATGGTGTCGATGGTTTGTTTATAAGATCTTCAAGGTCTTGAACGCTCGGACGGCGGACATCAATTGATGGCCGACGCCTCTGTTGATTGGAACATGAAACACGAACGAACAAGTAAACATTTGGACGATGGATTACAGATGTTGACAACGGCGTCAGTCAAGCGCACATAACGAAAACAATAATAAAAATACAAATACATTAGTACCTTTTAAAATTAACAGCATAAACATAAAAAAAAATATTTAGTTACAAAAACAAAAAATCAACTAGAACTACATCAACTACAAAATAAAAAATATATAAATAAAAATCTGAAATAAATTAAACAAATCAATGAAAATAAAAATAGAACAGAATATTCAACAGAATACTACAATACTACTACATAACTATGTACGAAAAGATTTAAATACAAGTTCACAAGGTAAAATGATGTTAAATATGTTAAATTAAACAACTCAATAAAATTTGTTGTGATGTGTAATAACTTAACTACAATGTTTAGCTACAAATTTGAAAGTTTTTTCAGACTATTGAGCCTTAGTAATTTGTTTAAAATTTTATCCCAATTGTCTGAAAAAACCCATAACATAAAGAGATATAAAGGCACTTGTAAGGGTCGTGGCCGAATGGCAAATAAAATAAAAGGAAAAGACATTGAAAACATTTAAAATATTTGAATTTCTTAGTAATACCACCTATAAAAATGTTTTGCAATATTTGCAAAACAGTTGAATCTTAAAATCATTTTATATTTTTTTATTGTACTTGAAAGCAGAAGATTATTTAGAACAATAGTGAGATGCACTTAGGACCATTATGGTCTATGTGTGACCTCTAGCAAGGGGTCAGCCGGCGTAACCTAATAGTGGGATGACTAATCTATAAATTTATTTAATTGTTTTAAGACTGAAAATTAAACAAAATTGAAACATAAACTTAGAATGTTTGGTTTCGTTGTAATATCACTCGTTCAGAGACTTGCAATAACTAATTTCTTTATTTCATAATATAAAGAATCAAATGTTTTATCCATAAAGATAAAACAATATAATAAATTGTTAGCTAAAATACTTATCACCGTAATGTAAGTTCTGTCAGGGCAATTATAATGGATTCATGACAAAAAATATTTGAATACTAATATTTTATACTAGCTGTAATGGATTAGGCCTGATATAAAAGTAAGTATATGATTACTCAAATTAATATACTCGGATAATAAACGACACGTACTTCCAGAAGAAATTTTGGTTGCTTATTACCGTGATTTATAACACCCTGCATCCAAAGGCACATGGGAATAATAAGTTTGTTCGGTATAATAAGTTTGGAATGGTTGTATTTATATATCTACATTGGACGCTGAGTCGATAGAGCCATGTCCGTCAGTCCTTCCGGTCGTACGAAACAACTTTGAGACCTAGAGGCTTCAAACTTGAAAATTCGCTGTTAACAGCAACTGTTTGGAAATCAATTGCATGAGTACAAATAATGTTTTTGATTATTTACATGAATCTCTAACCTACTTCAGAATTGAAAGGCCGATATGTTAACATAAAAAATATTTTTAAAAGTCTTCGATTTCATTACATTAAAATTTTATTTTATTAAGCTATCCGTTTGACTAAGTTGGTAGTGCCTTTATACTTCTCTCGTACATTTTTTTCTAATTTTATAAGGCTAAAAATGTTTGGTTAAAACTGCTAAATATATTCAAGTGATCGAAATAAATATTCATATTTGTATTTAATATCTATTTTATTTTACTGTAAAGTGGCGTTGTGAATTTGTGCCAGTACTAGGCAGATATTCTGTTTATATATTATTCATGAAACTAATTAATTTATTTTTATTTTAGTAACTCTGTTTTCAAACTTATCAACATTATAGTGTTTTCATGCTGATGAGTAGGTACATATGTACATATGTACATATTCTCAATACATACAGGTATATATCGTACAACACATACATACATACATTCAATATGATCACATTAGATTAGCACCTTTATCAATCTTCTATACAACCATTCACTTCTTTTAAAATAAAAAAGAAAACGGGTAAGTAATACTTCGACTAAATCAAAGTTAGGTACCTTTACATAGACAAAATTTAGATTTATATTTTATTTTACGTGTATGTATTTTATATTAAATTTTTTTGTACTATTTAGAATTCCTTTTGATGTTGGGCAGGCACACATAAGTATGTGAAAACTGCATTATTTTCAAAGAGAGGTCGCATCATGAATTAATGAATTAATAGACGATCAAAAACTAAAATTTTTCGCACTCAATGCACGTTGTCCTCGGATTTATCTTCCACTTTCTTTACTTCAAAACATTATGACATCGTAAAACACGATTTTTAGAGGTTATAGTGATAGTCGCACATTTTCCAAAATGCACACAATAAATTTAAAATAAACTCTCTACAGCTAAAATTTAGTCCAATAAAAATATCAATTTTTAAACTTTATTTTGTAAAGGGTATACGATAAAAAAACATTCGTGTAATACTTTTTCTGTACAAAAATGAAATCGTTTGTAACTGTCAAATAAAAATTATACGATTTTTAAGCATTTGACTACGCTCTAGCTATGATTGCGATCAATATAAGAAAGTTATCCTTTTCATTTGAATGTGATTATATTCAAAATTTACGAGTATATATACATACATATATACATTGCATGACGCCGTAGCCAAGGTAGCGACACTTTTTACCAAATTTTCCATTGGCCTATTTTGCACATAATGTGACTGTATTCGTTATCAGTTTAACAATTATGAGCTGTGCTTATTTTTATTTTGACTACATGTACATATTTTTACGGATATACGATATGTACAAACGACAAGTGGTAAAATTAAGTGCACGAAAAAATTACAGCGTGACTTCAAATATACAAGACCAAGCTCTCAAAATGGTGTTACTCTAAAATACATACTTGTGAGCATTAGAAAAAAAGAAAATTTCACTGTTTTACAGTATTTTATTTATTGTTTTATTTAGGGCAGTTTGCTTAATATTTAAAAATATTTAAATATTTAATTAATGTATCGTAGATGCTTTGTTATGTGTCAAAATTTTTTCGTGCACTTAGCGACTGGCCGTGTGTCCCTAGAAAAATAAAATTGCAACAACAAAATCGGCTATATTTACAAAATTTGCGTGTTATATACGAGTTGTTTGACTTGGCGAATATAATAAAAATATTAAATATTTATAAAATTGTCATTAAATACAAAAGTATAACGAATAAAATGTAGCCAAATATGCTAAATGTAGAACCTGTTTCGTGTCACCCATTTCACCAGGCCGCTGCTGTTTTTTCTAAGCGCGATAAAAAAAAAGAGTAGTCATCGATTGTATTAGTTCGAATATAATCTTCTTGATATTTATTTCTTCATTGCGGTTTCTTAGTTATCATTAAACTATATATGTATTTAACTTAATCTTTATTAATTATATTAAAATGATTGGTACAGTGTATGGATGTGTTGAGTTAATTCGGATAGTATAAATTTAAATCAGTATTGCACAAAACTTTGCTGTAGTATTTCAAAAATATATTGAAGTAGATAAAATTTAATTGATTGACAAAATATAGATTTGTGCAACACTAATCTTATTGATTTCTAATTAAATATGTTGAAGTAAATTTTAATATTTGATTAGACTTATATAAAAAACGTATTGTAATGAAAAAGAAAACCAACTACGTAGGCAGTTTTAATTACGCAAATGTTTTGTCACTTTTAATGCTTTTAATTTGCGATATATTGCGTTTCTTACTTTATATGTTAAAAATACAAATAGAAGTACGATTGTTTGTTGTTCTACAGTAGTATTTACTTGAAAAATTATTCGCGTGCATTAATATTAAGATAGAAATAGAAAGAAGGAAAAAAAAAGATTTGAGACCAAGACAATAATGCAGCACATTTTGTCTTATTCTCACCTGTCCTTCGCCGACCTCGCCTGGTCTCAATAACTGTAATATTTAGTACAATTTGTATTAGAATACACAAAATACAGATAAAGCTAGAGTTTTGCGTTAGGTACTCGTAGCTTAAAATTGTGCTTAATGTGTGCTGACGATACCTACTAAATTCTACACATAAATTTTAGATTAATATTTTATCCATCTAGAATAAATTTCCGAGGTAGTACGTTGCAAGCACAGATTTAAGTTCGAAGCTGCTTGAAAATCCTACATTATGCTACCAGTCTATCAGCTTTACCTACACTTTCTTTCCGTAGTTATCCAACAAAAAGACTGGATTCCATGAAACTTTAAATATAATGCTTAAAATTATATTTTATATCTTTCGCGTCCTATTATAAAATTTAGAAATATTTTTTTATTCGGTTCAATGAAATGTAAACAGTACAATTGTTCTTTGATACAAGGTCTGACTATTGATCGAAACTCGACCATCTGTGTCAACCAGGTAGTATATAAATATGTAAAAACTCTTTCTGAATTATAAGTGATATTAAGTTTTAAGTGAAGTTTAATATTATTTAATAATTAATAGCTAAAAATTGGGCAAACAATTTTTTTCTGTGCACATCTACTCATTAATCCCTACAGCATCACTATGTAAAAATATTCATTTATGATTATGTATTTATATATATATTTATCTTGTTCCGTTCAAATTGATAGCCATTAGATACACATATTCCAACTATTCTTCTAATGTTCAAAACAGTTTCCGGATGACAATTTTGGAATCGCCTTCAGCATCAAAATCGCTTTCCCCGACTGGTAACTTCAATAGTGGTAATAGGGAAAAGTAATAGGTGAATAAGTAGGTGAATAAGTAGGTGAATACTTGCAAAACGACACTAACGTTGTTTTTAGTCAAATAGTCTGGTATAATATGACAATGATATTCAGCAAGATATTCACATCATGCCTATAACATCGTTCTTAATGCTTTCCACCAATCTGAACAAGACAATGTAGATTGCTATCTACATGATGATCATACGATGATTTTCAACACTGACTTATACCAAATTATTGCGCACTAACCTTCTGACAGATTGCGCTAACAACTGACACTCTTTTATAAACTTTGAATAAATATGAATTTGTCAATATCTCAAGCGTGGTTTGTTTAAATGTAAACATCAGATACTTTTTAAATAGAAACTTTATGATTTTTTCCATGCTTGCTTTTGGCTTTGAGTTCGAAAGATACATAAATGGGCGACTACTAATGACTTAAGCCGGAATATTACGTCTTCATTATTGTGGGATTTTTAGTTTTAGTTATTTATTACTGTGGTAAATCGACTGGCAAGAAATTTTTGATATAAACTTATTCTAACGCAGTATCCATATATTGAGAAATAGGCGATTGAACGGACAGACGTACGTTTGGGAGGACGAATAAACATGATTATTTCGATTCGAATCATTAAACTTATCACGAATATATATTATGGAATTTTGGATCACCGATTTCCCCTTCGCTAGATTATACGTGTACATTTAACCATTTTAAGAAATACAGTATATGCTGCTCATATATATTTTTGCGCAGGGTACAACCACTCTACTAAGAGTATTACTATGTAACTTTTATAATCGATTTTCTCTAAACCTACTTATCTACCATATTGAGCATATATATTGTATATAAATATTTCATCGTCACCTTGTCAAATATATATGTATCTACATATATACATACACAATAGTCATATTATTTTACAGAACATTTTAAGCTTCTTGGATTGTGTTTTAATTTTTATTGAGAAATTGATTTTCATTTTTGGAAATGAGATTAATAACTGAAGCATATAGACATAATCAAGAAAGGTGTATGTACGAGTGTAAATATATATTGGTAATACATGTTGAAATTTCGTATTAGAAGTGTTGATTGAACATTACTCGTATATCACTATTCCTTTTGATTGCAGTTGCAATACATTATATTAAATAATTTATAACAAACTAAATATTTATGCAATATTTATATTTTTTAATTCGCACTAATTAATTTGCACATTTTTATAAATATATTTTTTTTACGTTTTTTAGAAATTTTTCATTTCAGTTGCGCGTCCCAACTTTGCTCACGCTACAATAAAATTAATATCTATCGATCGTATAATGTAATATTCAAACATCATAGAAAACTTGTCTATGCAACGTTCAGGTGCAGCAATAAAAAGATATAGGGACATGTGCACATACATACATACATACATATTTATAATAAATGTAAAACCACAAAAAAAAAAATTTTATTTCTCATATTCGTTGGGTTTCAAATGTATACATATGCAGTACATATGTAAATATGGCACTAATCGTACTTACATGAATAGATAATAATTTTTAAATATATTATATGTATGCATATCGTATAATTTTATACATATGTATGTATGTATGTACACATACTCACAGAAAACTCGTAGATTGATTCATGAATGTATACCAGGCAAATAAAAATATTTTGAACTGACCTCAGAAATTATTAGTTTCGCCTAAAACTTTACATATACATACATATATACAAAAATACCTACATACATATATACTACAATTTATGTGCATATTTTTGTATATGTATACAACCAAAAATATTAAGTTAAAATATATATTTTAAGGCTTTTTCTATGTCGTATGTTTTTGCATTTCTTTTTATTCGGCCATTGCGCTTTTCTCCTTATTTTTTACATATGTGCATATATAAATTTTTATTATTATATTGTTGTTGGTTTTGTTTGTTTGAGTTCCACTACTAATCATAAAGATACAGTCGGTCGCTTGATTCGGCGGTCTTTGGTCTTTAGTTTATTTATAGCTGTGCATCACTGTGGACCTACTCGGTAACACTATCAGCGCTACTCATCGTGCTTGCGATACAATAATTTTTAAATCAAGGGTATTCTAAGAGTAGCCAAAATTATAAGATTCAATTTTGTATAAATATACGTACATATACATTATATATATATATATATATATATATATATATATATATATATATATATATATATATATATATATATATATATATATATATATATATATATATATATATATATATATATATATATATATATATATATATATATATATATATATATATATATATATATATATATATATATATATATATATATATATATATATATATATATATATATATATATATATATATATATATATATATATATATATATATATATATATATATATATATATATATATATATATATATATATATATATATATATATATATATATATATATATATATATATATATATATATATACGTACATAAGTACGTAAACAGATACGTAGGGCATATGTATATACAAATATATAAATGGAATATATGCAAGTAAGTATGTACGAGTATTTCAAAGGCGGTTCGATGGGGGAGGGGGTAGAGCTGGGGAATTATTTACCATTCTAAAGAGTTTTGAATTACAATTAATATTACCTTGATAGTCAAAAAAAAAAAACAATTGGGGGAACATGGGCCATACTATTATTCAATGGCGTTCATTATTTTTTCTCAAATTTATTTTTTATACTATTTAAGTTTTCACCTACTACTTACTAAGAGATATAACCTGGAAATTAATAAGACCACTATGTAAGAAATCGGTCCAGTTGTTCGAAACGACGAAATAAAACGACAGTTCTTACGTTCTCCTTTTAAACAAGACAATCATTGTGATCGTTCTACTAGTTCCAGTAATATTGTCATCGAAAGTATATAAAGTGATTTTGAGTTTTTGTTGTTGTAATTTTTAAGTTTTTGTTGCTAAAATCATTTTCATACCATTCACACATAGTGTGAAATGGCATTATCAGTTTGTCTGAAAGTTTGTAACGCATTAATGGAAGCATCGTAGTCCCCATAAAGTATATATATACTTGATAAGCTCGACGAGACGAGTCGATCTAGCCATGTCCGTCTGTATGTCTGTCTGTCTGTCTGTCTGTCTGTCTGTCTGTATGTTGTTGCGGATTTTTTTGGGGACCAATTTTTATGCTATCACGTTGAAATTATGCACATGCACTTCTTTTTATTGCGGTTTAATAGAGTACCAAGATTGCTCCGCCACGCCCACTTTTTGGGGTAACCCCCATACAAACCCACCGCTCACTTTTGACTTTTTGTTTGAAAAACTTTTTTATTGTAGTATCAATATCAACCTAATAATTGACATGGTACTTCTAGTGCACGGACGCTTCACATATAGACATATCCACTTTTTGGGGTAGCTCCCATACAAACCTACCACCCACTTTTTACTTTTTATATGAACAACTTTTTGATTGAAGTCACTTCAACTTAATAATTGATATTGTAGCTTCTAGTGGGCGGACGCTTCACATTTACATTAATGGGTCGGACTCGCCCACTTTTTGCGGTAGGCCCCATACAAACCTACTGCCCACTTTTGACTTTATGTATGAAAACTTTTTTATTAAAGTAAATATTAGGTTGAAATGCAATGTTGTGCCTTTTTATGGTCAGCCGCTTAACATACATAGATTAACGGGCGTGGCCCGCCCACTTTTTGGGGTACCCCCATACAAACACACCGTGTAATTTGTGTTTTTTATGAAAAAATTCTTCATTTAAATCAATATTAGCTTGAAATTTAATTTGGTGGATTTTAGTGGACAACCGCTTCATATACATATAAAAATGGTCGTGTCAAGCCCACTATTTGAGGTAGTCCCATAAATCCCCACAGCTCACTTTTATGCATTTGTATGGAAAACGTCAATATCAACTTGAAATTCGTTATGGCGGCATCTTACACATCTACTACATCGCTTCATACCATATACTAGTGGACGTGCCATTCCCACTTTTTATGGTAGCCCTCTTTAAAACCACTTTTATATACAATACTATTTAAAATTTCGTGTGGATGGTATTAGAGCTTCGGTTCAACCGAAGTTAATGTTTTTTCTTGTTTAATCACAATTTGTTCAATGCCTTAGAGCAAGCATTGGAGGCTCCATAAAGTCTACATATACCACTTCAGGTCGGTAAGAGTCTTCTTAAAAAAACATACAAATTCCAGAGTTGCCGAGCAGAGAGCAACTAAGAAGAGTATTTTTAATGCTTCCGTTTCACTGAAGTTAACTGTTTCTCTTGTTATTCATAAAACTCCATTGTAAGGTATATGCAGAACATCTATATCTCTAGAGTTTTAGAGGGTTTAAAAGGTGAACGTGAGATATATCAAACAGTTTTGTTTTTAATACCATGTCGTTGGACTTATAGGTCACAACTAACGGAATAATAAAGAAAAATAAACATTTCCTCTCTTTTTCTCTAACTGAACCTGTTGAAAACATCTTGGTCTTGTTAGAACGGTGTAAATATTATTGAACTAACAACATTTATTATAAATCTAAATCTTCTTTAATTCACGAGATAATATTTTAAAGGAGTTATAAGTCAAATATTTACGACCATGTTCAGTTTAATTACACTTTTAATATGCATGTAACTCAAGGAAGGAGAAATTGTTTAACCCATAAAGAATATATATTCGCGATCAGCGAATATACGAGTCCATTTTTGTTCCACAAGAGCGTTCTACAACATTTTGTTACGTTTTTAAATGCTACAATAATCCAAAACCTCCGTGTTTTAAGTGGTAAGATCTACATAAAAGAAAGTGTAAGTAAGACTACCTCTATGTGAAGCATCCGTATAAATCATCCGAAGAAATCATATCAAATTTCAAGTTTATATTGAATAGATAAAAAAAATAAATGTTCAAACCAATACAACGAAAAGTGGGTGTTAGGTTTATAATGGGATTCATGGGGGGACAAGCCCACTAACATATTTTTGTGAAGCGTCAGTCTATAAGAAGTTGTCATATCAAATTTCAAGTTGATATTAGCAAAGTTTTCCATATCGAATTCTTGCAAACTGAGGGACTATGGCTGGTTTGTCTCGACGAGCTGATCAAGAATATATACACTTTATGAGGACGCCGATGTTCCGGCGTTACATATTTACTACGTGACACAATTATAATACTATTCATTCTACCTGTGAAGAGTATAAAAATTAAATTTTAAAACACCAGCCTCCATTAAATTTTGTGCAAAATACTCCTTATTGCTATAACGTTTTATTTGTTGCTGCATCCGCCCTTGAGTATTTAAATATTTACTTGAATTTGATAGTCAAATATAATCGAACTAATTTGGAGTTATCTAACTATTGGAAGTACCTCTATTCATTAAATAATGTAACTAACTATATTAAATACATAATGTACATATCATGTACTCGTATATGTGCACTTATATATTCCATTTATATTAAAAATATAGTAATTAATAAGTTATAGGTTTGATTGTTATTATATACTTTTAATATAATAAAGTTTATCTGTTGATTCCTTATCTATTAGCACTTACTCGTATATATTTAGTTTAAACAGGAATGGCTTCTGGATTTAGTAAATTTTCTAATTACTACTATATATTTTCTTTTTTCATAAATTCTATCTTATGGAACGGTTTATGTAGGGCCTAATATCCCTATATGAAAACCATAACCCAAAATCAAACTTTTTTAAAATAAAAATCTTGTCTTTTAAGGAACTTTAGAAATTTTGTTTCGTTTTCGTTTTTAAGGAAATAAGGAAAATATATAATATCAACCTCTTCCCCTTTTGGATAAATTTACATATGTGTGTATATACAGCATATACAAAAAGTACTGATGATTGACAAATAAAACGCAAAATATGTATTTATTTTATAAAATTTATTTTGTCACCTTTTAAGTACAACTATGTTAGCGCTTGATCCATTATATACACTTTCCTTAAGCTGCTGAAGGTATTGCCTTCAGTTAATTTTTCGAAGAAATATGGAAGATTGAAACAAACACTGACATAGTTGTATTGGACTCCATGGATAGTACTTTAAAGGCGGCAAAATAAACTGTGAAGATTAATTAAAGATTATGTGTTTTATTTAACAATTTTCCTTAAATGTATCTTCACTGATATTTTTTAACGAGCGAATGCCAAAGTTATAGAAATAGGCCTAACAGTTCCTGACAGTTTAAGGTCTCAACGATTAACTTTTGTTTTTGTTTTTTCTTTTGCTTACCCGTGTGTCCATAACTTCACCTGGACGTAGTTTCTTCTACATGGCAGTAGTGTGCAGTGGTGTGGAGTGGTGGTGTGAATATGCGCAAGTGTTTGTTGTGTGGGATTGTTCCAATTACGATTGTGATATAAGTAGGCATTGGATATTGTTGTTGATGATCAGGTCACAGTTTATTGGTTGTATGGTTGGTTTTAAGAAACACGAACACAGATATTAATCATATATAAGGGGGATATAGGGTAATATCGATTTAATTACAATCTAATATTAAAAATTAGGCTAGTGTGTTTTTGATACAGTAAAATTAAAAATATTTGGTTTTGGAGCACGTTTTCGAATTTATTTACATAAAAAAAAATGATAAGAATATTAACGTATTTGTGTATAAATGGATCCTCTTCGTTAGTTTGTTGTTGATAATGAATGTGTACGTTGTGGAAATCATTGATATCACGAAACAGAAAAAATTTTATTGACAGTGTCCGGATAGTGATCGGGCATGGTAAATAAAAATGTGCTGAAAAGCTTTGGCCTTAACTTTTACGAGTATAAAATTTCTATTTAATATTATTATTTAAACCGAGAGGTTATGATAAAAACGTACAATAGTGAGGGACGAACCAAATTATATTGTCAATATGTATATTATTTTGGACTCACTGTGGTAAGATTTATACAAATAACTATGTAATGAAATATATTCACAATTCAAAAATTCTGCAATAGTACAAAATTATTTACACTGATTGACGTGCATAGCATGCAATTTTGCAAATTTCTGGCCAAGACTCGAGTTTTTCTTCAAATCAGAATCTTAAGAATGTACAATACGATAAATGTTACCATATCGTTTGCAATAATATATTTTTCTTGACTAACGTCATGTATGAATATTATTCGAATGTCAGTCGTCAATTTGAAATCGACAGTTGTCGATTTCAGATGTTAAATGGTTACTTTTTTCGCATTGTTTTACAATCGAAATTGTAGGTTTAAATAATATATCTACTTACCTCATCGTTAATAATAAGCGAGGGTCGTCGCCCGGTATCAGCTGGAGGTACCAGGGAGCCACGTCTACTCGGTGGCTCGGGTGCCAATGATGGCCGCTTCTCACGAATAACCTCGATTTTGGGGGGATCACCAGGAGCTGGTGGCTGCATCCGTGGTACCCTCGGTTTTTCATCCTACCATAGAAAAATTTAAGTTTACAATTTATATAATAGAAAAACTATTTAAAAAAAGCTAGTAAAACTATTTGTAGAAAATATTTGCTATTTTCATATATGTAAGTACGAGTATATAAGAAATTTTCATAGTCTTTATACATTGCAAATATTTGGTATAGTTTTTATGTAGTCTGTAACATATTAAAATACATGTTTGTATTAAAAATTTATGTTGGTATATGCAAACCATATAAACTTATTTACAATATGATAAGAAAGTGTAGTGTGTTATTTTAAATAACTGTGTATTACAACCAGTACAAGAAAATCAATTATCTTAGTTGAAACCAAATCACAAGAAAATTTTATATTTTAAAGAAAAGTAAAAAAGTATTTTTTATGGAAAAGAAGATATATCTATTTAAGATTGAAATGCACTAGTCTTCAGCAGCGCTATATCTATATATGTATGTATATAAAAATTAAGTTTTGTATATTTGTATGTTTGTATATTTGTATATTTGTACGTTGCTTATGGACTCGGAAACTGTCCGATCGAAATGAAATTTTTATGGAATATTTTGGGACGAGAGAGGATGTTAAGAGAAGAAACAAATTTGTCATAACTAAGCATCTATTTGACGCAAATGGATGAGATTTGGTGCATATGTAAAG
>JAWNNQ010000399.1:0-55000 GCA_035044765.1 Leucophenga montana | reverse complement strand
AATAACACACTACACTTTCTTATCATATTGTAAATAAGTTTATATGGTTTGCATATACCAACATAAATTTTTAATACAAACATGTATTTTAATATGTTACAGACTACATAAAAACTATACCAAATATTTGCAATGTATAAAGACTATGAAAATTTCTTATATACTCGTACTTACATATATGAAAATAGCAAATATTTTCTACAAATAGTTTTACTAGCTTTTTTTAAATAGTTTTTCTATTATATAAATTGTAAACTTAAATTTTTCTATGGTAGGATGAAAAACCGAGGGTACCACGGATGCAGCCACCAGCTCCTGGTGATCCCCCCAAAATCGAGGTTATTCGTGAGAAGCGGCCATCATTGGCACCCGAGCCACCGAGTAGACGTGGCTCCCTGGTACCTCCAGCTGATACCGGGCGACGACCCTCGCTTATTATTAACGATGAGGTAAGTAGATATATTATTTAAACCTACAATTTCGATTGTAAAACAATGCGAAAAAAGTAACCATTTAACATCTGAAATCGACAACTGTCGATTTCAAATTGACGACTGACATTCGAATAATATTCATACATGACGTTAGTCAAGAAAAATATATTATTGCAAACGATATGGTAACATTTATCGTATTGTACATTCTTAAGATTCTGATTTGAAGAAAAACTCGAGTCTTGGCCAGAAATTTGCAAAATTGCATGCTATGCACGTCAATCAGTGTAAATAATTTTGTACTATTGCAGAATTTTTGAATTGTGAATATATTTCATTACATAGTTATTTGTATAAATCTTACCACAGTGAGTCCAAAATAATATACATATTGACAATATAATTTGGTTCGTCCCTCACTATTGTACGTTTTTATCATAACCTCTCGGTTTAAATAATAATATTAAATAGAAATTTTATACTCGTAAAAGTTAAGGCCAAAGCTTTTCAGCACATTTTTATTTACCATGCCCGATCACTATCCGGACACTGTCAATAAAATTTTTTCTGTTTCGTGATATCAATGATTTCCACAACGTACACATTCATTATCAACAACAAACTAACGAAGAGGATCCATTTATACACAAATACGTTAATATTCTTATCATTTTTTTTTTTATGTAAATAAATTCGAAAACGTGCTCCAAAACCAAATATTTTTAATTTTACTGTATCAAAAACACACTAGCCTAATTTTTAATATTAGATTGTAATTAAATCGATATTACCCTATATCCCCCTTATATATGATTAATATCTGTGTTCGTGTTTCTTAAAACCAACCATACAACCAATAAACTGTGACCTGATCATCAACAACAATATCCAATGCCTACTTATATCACAATCGTAATTGGAACAATCCCACACAACAAACACTTGCGCATATTCACACCACCACTCCACACCACTGCACACTACTGCCATGTAGAAGAAACTACGTCCAGGTGAAGTTATGGACACACGGGTAAGCAAAAGAAAAAACAAAAACAAAAGTTAATCGTTGAGACCTTAAACTGTCAGGAACTGTTAGGCCTATTTCTATAACTTTGGCATTCGCTCGTTAAAAAATATCAGTGAAGATACATTTAAGGAAAATTGTTAAATAAAACACATAATCTTTAATTAATCTTCACAGTTTATTTTGCCGCCTTTAAAGTACTATCCATGGAGTCCAATACAACTATGTCAGTGTTTGTTTCAATCTTCCATATTTCTTCGAAAAATTAACTGAAGGCAATACCTTCAGCAGCTTAAGGAAAGTGTATATAATGGATCAAGCGCTAACATAGTTGTACTTAAAAGGTGACAAAATAAATTTTATAAAATAAATACATATTTTGCGTTTTATTTGTCAATCATCAGTACTTTTTGTATATGCTGTATATACACACATATGTAAATTTATCCAAAAGGGGAAGAGGTTGATATTATATATTTTCCTTATTTCCTTAAAAACGAAAACGAAACAAAATTTCTAAAGTTCCTTAAAAGACAAGATTTTTATTTTAAAAAAGTTTGATTTTGGGTTATGGTTTTCATATAGGGATATTAGGCCCTACATAAACCGTTCCATAAGATAGAATTTATGAAAAAAGAAAATATATAGTAGTAATTAGAAAATTTACTAAATCCAGAAGCCATTCCTGTTTAAACTAAATATATACGAGTAAGTGCTAATAGATAAGGAATCAACAGATAAACTTTATTATATTAAAAGTATATAATAACAATCAAACCTATAACTTATTAATTACTATATTTTTAATATAAATGGAATATATAAGTGCACATATACGAGTACATGATATGTACATTATGTATTTAATATAGTTAGTTACATTATTTAATGAATAGAGGTACTTCCAATAGTTAGATAACTCCAAATTAGTTCGATTATATTTGACTATCAAATTCAAGTAAATATTTAAATACTCAAGGGCGGATGCAGCAACAAATAAAACGTTATAGCAATAAGGAGTATTTTGCACAAAATTTAATGGAGGCTGGTGTTTTAAAATTTAATTTTTATACTCTTCACAGGTAGAATGAATAGTATTATAATTGTGTCACGTAGTAAATATGTAACGCCGGAACATCGGCGTCCTCATAAAGTGTATATATTCTTGATCAGCTCGTCGAGACAAACCAGCCATAGTCCCTCAGTTTGCAAGAATTCGATATGGAAAACTTTGCTAATATCAACTTGAAATTTGATATGACAACTTCTTATAGACTGACGCTTCACAAAAATATGTTAGTGGGCTTGTCCCCCCATGAATCCCATTATAAACCTAACACCCACTTTTCGTTGTATTGGTTTGAACATTTATTTTTTTTATCTATTCAATATAAACTTGAAATTTGATATGATTTCTTCGGATGATTTATACGGATGCTTCACATAGAGGTAGTCTTACTTACACTTTCTTTTATGTAGATCTTACCACTTAAAACACGGAGGTTTTGGATTATTGTAGCATTTAAAAACGTAACAAAATGTTGTAGAACGCTCTTGTGGAACAAAAATGGACTCGTATATTCGCTGATCGCGAATATATATTCTTTATGGGTTAAACAATTTCTCCTTCCTTGAGTTACATGCATATTAAAAGTGTAATTAAACTGAACATGGTCGTAAATATTTGACTTATAACTCCTTTAAAATATTATCTCGTGAATTAAAGAAGATTTAGATTTATAATAAATGTTGTTAGTTCAATAATATTTACACCGTTCTAACAAGACCAAGATGTTTTCAACAGGTTCAGTTAGAGAAAAAGAGAGGAAATGTTTATTTTTCTTTATTATTCCGTTAGTTGTGACCTATAAGTCCAACGACATGGTATTAAAAACAAAACTGTTTGATATATCTCACGTTCACCTTTTAAACCCTCTAAAACTCTAGAGATATAGATGTTCTGCATATACCTTACAATGGAGTTTTATGAATAACAAGAGAAACAGTTAACTTCAGTGAAACGGAAGCATTAAAAATACTCTTCTTAGTTGCTCTCTGCTCGGCAACTCTGGAATTTGTATGTTTTTTTAAGAAGACTCTTACCGACCTGAAGTGGTATATGTAGACTTTATGGAGCCTCCAATGCTTGCTCTAAGGCATTGAACAAATTGTGATTAAACAAGAAAAAACATTAACTTCGGTTGAACCGAAGCTCTAATACCATCCACACGAAATTTTAAATAGTATTGTATATAAAAGTGGTTTTAAAGAGGGCTACCATAAAAAGTGGGAATGGCACGTCCACTAGTATATGGTATGAAGCGATGTAGTAGATGTGTAAGATGCCGCCATAACGAATTTCAAGTTGATATTGACGTTTTCCATACAAATGCATAAAAGTGAGCTGTGGGGATTTATGGGACTACCTCAAATAGTGGGCTTGACACGACCATTTTTATATGTATATGAAGCGGTTGTCCACTAAAATCCACCAAATTAAATTTCAAGCTAATATTGATTTAAATGAAGAATTTTTTCATAAAAAACACAAATTACACGGTGTGTTTGTATGGGGGTACCCCAAAAAGTGGGCGGGCCACGCCCGTTAATCTATGTATGTTAAGCGGCTGACCATAAAAAGGCACAACATTGCATTTCAACCTAATATTTACTTTAATAAAAAAGTTTTCATACATAAAGTCAAAAGTGGGCAGTAGGTTTGTATGGGGCCTACCGCAAAAAGTGGGCGAGTCCGACCCATTAATGTAAATGTGAAGCGTCCGCCCACTAGAAGCTACAATATCAATTATTAAGTTGAAGTGACTTCAATCAAAAAGTTGTTCATATAAAAAGTAAAAAGTGGGTGGTAGGTTTGTATGGGAGCTACCCCAAAAAGTGGATATGTCTATATGTGAAGCGTCCGTGCACTAGAAGTACCATGTCAATTATTAGGTTGATATTGATACTACAATAAAAAAGTTTTTCAAACAAAAAGTCAAAAGTGAGCGGTGGGTTTGTATGGGGGTTACCCCAAAAAGTGGGCGTGGCGGAGCAATCTTGGTACTCTATTAAACCGCAATAAAAAGAAGTGCATGTGCATAATTTCAACGTGATAGCATAAAAATTGGTCCCCAAAAAAATCCGCAACAACATACAGACAGACAGACAGACAGACAGACAGACAGACATACAGACGGACATGGCTAGATCGACTCGTCTCGTCGAGCTTATCAAGTATATATATACTTTATGGGGACTACGATGCTTCCATTAATGCGTTACAAACTTTCAGACAAACTGATAATGCCATTTCACACTATGTGTGAATGGTATGAAAATGATTTTAGCAACAAAAACTTAAAAATTACAACAACAAAAACTCAAAATCACTTTATATACTTTCGATGACAATATTACTGGAACTAGTAGAACGATCACAATGATTGTCTTGTTTAAAAGGAGAACGTAAGAACTGTCGTTTTATTTCGTCGTTTCGAACAACTGGACCGATTTCTTACATAGTGGTCTTATTAATTTCCAGGTTATATCTCTTAGTAAGTAGTAGGTGAAAACTTAAATAGTATAAAAAATAAATTTGAGAAAAAATAATGAACGCCATTGAATAATAGTATGGCCCATGTTCCCCCAATTGTTTTTTTTTTTTGACTATCAAGGTAATATTAATTGTAATTCAAAACTCTTTAGAATGGTAAATAATTCCCCAGCTCTACCCCCTCCCCCATCGAACCGCCTTTGAAATACTCGTACATACTTACTTGCATATATTCCATTTATATATTTGTATATACATATGCCCTACGTATCTGTTTACGTACTTATGTACGTATATATATATATATATATATATATATATATATATATATATATATATATATATATATATATATATATATATATATATATATATATATATATATATATATATATCTCTCTCTCTCTCTCTCTCTCTCTCTCTCTCTCTCTCTCTCTCTCTCTCTCTCTCTCTCTCTCTCTCTCTCTCTCTCTCTCTCTCTCTCTCTCTCTCTCTCTCTCTCTCTCTCTCTCTCTCTCTCTCTATATATATATATATATATATATATATATATATATATATATATATATATATATATATATATATATATATATATATATATATATATATATATATATATATATAATGTATATGTACGTATATTTATACAAAATTGAATCTTATAATTTTGGCTACTCTTAGAATACCCTTGATTTAAAAATTATTGTATCGCAAGCACGATGAGTAGCGCTGATAGTGTTACCGAGTAGGTCCACAGTGATGCACAGCTATAAATAAACTAAAGACCAAAGACCGCCGAATCAAGCGACCGACTGTATCTTTATGATTAGTAGTGGAACTCAAACAAACAAAACCAACAACAATATAATAATAAAAATTTATATATGCACATATGTAAAAAATAAGGAGAAAAGCGCAATGGCCGAATAAAAAGAAATGCAAAAACATACGACATAGAAAAAGCCTTAAAATATATATTTTAACTTAATATTTTTGGTTGTATACATATACAAAAATATGCACATAAATTGTAGTATATATGTATGTAGGTATTTTTGTATATATGTATGTATATGTAAAGTTTTAGGCGAAACTAATAATTTCTGAGGTCAGTTCAAAATATTTTTATTTGCCTGGTATACATTCATGAATCAATCTACGAGTTTTCTGTGAGTATGTGTACATACATACATACATATGTATAAAATTATACGATATGCATACATATAATATATTTAAAAATTATTATCTATTCATGTAAGTACGATTAGTGCCATATTTACATATGTACTGCATATGTATACATTTGAAACCCAACGAATATGAGAAATAAAATTTTTTTTTTTGTGGTTTTACATTTATTATAAATATGTATGTATGTATGTATGTGCACATGTCCCTATATCTTTTTATTGCTGCACCTGAACGTTGCATAGACGAGTTTTCTATGATGTTTGAATATTACATTATACGATCGATAGATATTAATTTTATTGTAGCGTGAGCAAAGTTGGGACGCGCAACTGAAATGAAAAATTTCTAAAAAACGTAAAAAAAATATATTTATAAAAATGTGCAAATTAATTAGTGCGAATTAAAAAATATAAATATTGCATAAATATTTAGTTTGTTAGAAATTATTTAATATAATGTATTGCACCTGCAATCAAAAGGAATAGTGATATACGAGTAATGTTCAATCAACACTTCTAATACGAAATTTCAACATGTATTACCGTATATATATTTACACTCGTACATACACCTTTCTTGTATCACGTCTGATATGCTTCAGTTATTAATCTCATTTCCAAAAATGAAAATCAATTTCTCAATAAAAATTAAAACACAATCCAAGAAGCTTAAAATGTTCTGTAAAATAATATGACTATTGTGTATGTATATATGTAGATACATATATATTTGACAAGGTGACGATGAAATATTTATATACAATATATATGCTCAATATGGTAGATAAGTAGGTTTAGAGAAAATCGATTATAAAAGTTACATAGTAATACTCTTAATAGAGTGGTCGTACCTGCGCAAAAATATATATGAGCAGCATATACTGTATTTCTTAAAATGGTTAAATGTACACGTATAATCTAGCGAAGGGGAAATCGGTGATCAAAATTCCATAAGATATATTCGTGATAAGTTTAATGATTCGATATTCTGAAATAATCATGTTTATTCGTCCTCCCAAAACGTACGTCTGTCCGTTCAATCGCCTATTTCTCAATATATGGATACTGCGTTAGAATAAGTTTATATCAAAAATTTCTTGCCAGTCGATTTACCACAGTAATAAATAACTAAAACTAAAAATCCCACAATAATGAAGACGTAATATTCCGGCTTAAGTCATTAGTAGTCGCCCATTTATGTATCTTTCGAACTCAAAGCCAAAAGCAAGCATGGAAAAAATCATAAAGTTTCTATTTAAAAAGTATCTGATGTTTACATTTAAACAAACCACGCTTGAGATATTGACAAATTCATATTTATTCAAAGTTTATAAAAGAGTGTCAGTTGTTAGCGCAATCTGTCAGAAGGTTAGTGCGCAATAATTTGGTATAAGTCAGTGTTGAAAATCATCGTATGATCATCATGTAGATAGCAATCTACATTGTCTTGTTCAGATTGGTGGAAAGCATTAAGAACGATGTTATAGGCATGATGTGAATATCTTGCTGAATATCATTGTCATATTATACCAGACTATTTGACTAAAAACAACGTTAGTGTCGTTTTGCAAGTATTCACCTACTTATTCACCTACTTATTCACCTATTACTTTTCCCTATTACCACTATTGAAGTTACCAGTCGGGGAAAGCGATTTTGATGCTGAAGGCGATTCCAAAATTGCTCATCCGGAAACTGTTTTGAACATTAGAAGAATAGTTGGAATATGTGTATCTAATCTGGCTATCAATTTGAACGATTAACAAGATAAATATATATATAAATACATAATCATAAATGAATATTTTTACATAGTGATGCTGTAGGGATTAATGAGTAGATGTGCACAGAAAAAAATTGTTTGCCCAATTTTTAGCTATTAATTATTAAATAATATTAAACTTCACTTAAAACTTAATATCACTTATAATTCAGAAAGAGTTTTTACATATTTATATACTACCTGGTTGACACAGATGGTCGAGTTTCGATCAATAGTCAGACCTTGTATCAAAGAACAATTGTACTGTTTACATTTCATTGAACCGAATAAAAAAATATTTCTAAATTTTATAATAGGACGCGAAAGATATAAAATATAATTTTAAGCATTATATTTAAAGTTTCATGGAATCCAGTCTTTTTGTTGGATAACTACGGAAAGAAAGTGTAGGTAAAGCTGATAGACTGGTAGCATAATGTAGGATTTTCAAGCAGCTTCGAACTTAAATCTGTGCTTGCAACGTACTACCTCGGAAATTTATTCTAGATGGATAAAATATTAATCTAAAATTTATGTGTAGAATTTAGTAGGTATCGTCAGCACACATTAAGCACAATTTTAAGCTACGAGTACCTAACGCAAAACTCTAGCTTTATCTGTATTTTGTGTATTCTAATACAAATTGTACTAAATATTACAGTTATTGAGACCAGGCGAGGTCGGCGAAGGACAGGTGAGAATAAGACAAAATGTGCTGCATTATTGTCTTGGTCTCAAATCTTTTTTTTTCCTTCTTTCTATTTCTATCTTAATATTAATGCACGCGAATAATTTTTCAAGTAAATACTACTGTAGAACAACAAACAATCGTACTTCTATTTGTATTTTTAACATATAAAGTAAGAAACGCAATATATCGCAAATTAAAAGCATTAAAAGTGACAAAACATTTGCGTAATTAAAACTGCCTACGTAGTTGGTTTTCTTTTTCATTACAATACGTTTTTTATATAAGTCTAATCAAATATTAAAATTTACTTCAACATATTTAATTAGAAATCAATAAGATTAGTGTTGCACAAATCTATATTTTGTCAATCAATTAAATTTTATCTACTTCAATATATTTTTGAAATACTACAGCAAAGTTTTGTGCAATACTGATTTAAATTTATACTATCCGAATTAACTCAACACATCCATACACTGTACCAATCATTTTAATATAATTAATAAAGATTAAGTTAAATACATATATAGTTTAATGATAACTAAGAAACCGCAATGAAGAAATAAATATCAAGAAGATTATATTCGAACTAATACAATCGATGACTACTCTTTTTTTTTATCGCGCTTAGAAAAAACAGCAGCGGCCTGGTGAAATGGGTGACACCAAACAGGTTCTACATTTAGCATATTTGGCTACATTTTATTCGTTATACTTTTGTATTTAATGACAATTTTATAAATATTTAATATTTTTATTATATTCGCCAAGTCAAACAAAACTGTATATAACACGCAAATTTTGTAAATATAGCCGATTTTGTTGTTGCAATTTTATTTTTCTAGGGACAACATGGCGAGTCGTGAAGTGCACGAAAAAATTTTGACACATAACAAAGCATCTACGATACATTAATTAAATATTTAAATATTTTTAAATATTAAGCAAACTGCCCTAAATAAAACAATAAATAAAATACTGTAAAACAGTGAAATTTTCTTTTTTTAGCGAGTATGTATTTTAGAGTAACACCATTTTGAGAGCTTGGTCTTGTATATTTGAAGTCACGCTGTAATTTTTTCGTGCACTTAATTTTACCACTTGTCGTTTGTACATATCGTATATCCGTAAAAATATGTACATGTAGTCAAAATAAAAATAAGCACAGCTCATAATTGTTAAACTGATAACGAATACAGTCACATTATGTGCAAAATAGGCCAATGGAAAATTTGGTAAAAAGTGTCGCTACCTTGGCTACGGCGTCATGCAATGTATATATGTATGTATATATACTCGTAAATTTTGAATATAATCACATTCAAATGAAAAGGATAACTTTCTTATATTGATCGCAATCATAGCTAGAGCGTAGTCAAATGCTTAAAAATCGTATAATTTTTATTTGACAGTTACAAACGATTTCATTTTTGTACAGAAAAAGTATTACACGAATGTTTTTTTATCGTATACCCTTTACAAAATAAAGTTTAAAAATTGATATTTTTATTGGACTAAATTTTAGCTGTAGAGAGTTTATTTTAAATTTATTGTGTGCATTTTGGAAAATGTGCGACTATCACTATAACCTCTAAAAATCGTGTTTTACGATGTCATAATGTTTTGAAGTAAAGAAAGTGGAAGATAAATCCGAGGACAACGTGCATTGAGTGCGAAAAATTTTAGTTTTTGATCGTCTATTAATTCATTAATTCATGATGCGACCTCTCTTTGAAAATAATGCAGTTTTCACATACTTATGTGTGCCTGCCCAACATCAAAAGGAATTCTAAATAGTACAAAAAAATTTAATATAAAATACATACACGTAAAATAAAATATAAATCTAAATTTTGTCTATGTAAAGGTACCTAACTTTGATTTAGTCGAAGTATTACTTACCCGTTTTCTTTTTTATTTTAAAAGAAGTGAATGGTTGTATAGAAGATTGATAAAGGTGCTAATCTAATGTGATCATATTGAATGTATGTATGTATGTGTTGTACGATATATACCTGTATGTATTGAGAATATGTACATATGTACATATGTACCTACTCATCAGCATGAAAACACTATAATGTTGATAAGTTTGAAAACAGAGTTACTAAAATAAAAATAAATTAATTAGTTTCATGAATAATATATAAACAGAATATCTGCCTAGTACTGGCACAAATTCACAACGCCACTTTACAGTAAAATAAAATAGATATTAAATACAAATATGAATATTTATTTCGATCACTTGAATATATTTAGCAGTTTTAACCAAACATTTTTAGCCTTATAAAATTAGAAAAAAATGTACGAGAGAAGTATAAAGGCACTACCAACTTAGTCAAACGGATAGCTTAATAAAATAAAATTTTAATGTAATGAAATCGAAGACTTTTAAAAATATTTTTTATGTTAACATATCGGCCTTTCAATTCTGAAGTAGGTTAGAGATTCATGTAAATAATCAAAAACATTATTTGTACTCATGCAATTGATTTCCAAACAGTTGCTGTTAACAGCGAATTTTCAAGTTTGAAGCCTCTAGGTCTCAAAGTTGTTTCGTACGACCGGAAGGACTGACGGACATGGCTCTATCGACTCAGCGTCCAATGTAGATATATAAATACAACCATTCCAAACTTATTATACCGAACAAACTTATTATTCCCATGTGCCTTTGGATGCAGGGTGTTATAAATCACGGTAATAAGCAACCAAAATTTCTTCTGGAAGTACGTGTCGTTTATTATCCGAGTATATTAATTTGAGTAATCATATACTTACTTTTATATCAGGCCTAATCCATTACAGCTAGTATAAAATATTAGTATTCAAATATTTTTTGTCATGAATCCATTATAATTGCCCTGACAGAACTTACATTACGGTGATAAGTATTTTAGCTAACAATTTATTATATTGTTTTATCTTTATGGATAAAACATTTGATTCTTTATATTATGAAATAAAGAAATTAGTTATTGCAAGTCTCTGAACGAGTGATATTACAACGAAACCAAACATTCTAAGTTTATGTTTCAATTTTGTTTAATTTTCAGTCTTAAAACAATTAAATAAATTTATAGATTAGTCATCCCACTATTAGGTTACGCCGGCTGACCCCTTGCTAGAGGTCACACATAGACCATAATGGTCCTAAGTGCATCTCACTATTGTTCTAAATAATCTTCTGCTTTCAAGTACAATAAAAAAATATAAAATGATTTTAAGATTCAACTGTTTTGCAAATATTGCAAAACATTTTTATAGGTGGTATTACTAAGAAATTCAAATATTTTAAATGTTTTCAATGTCTTTTCCTTTTATTTTATTTGCCATTCGGCCACGACCCTTACAAGTGCCTTTATATCTCTTTATGTTATGGGTTTTTTCAGACAATTGGGATAAAATTTTAAACAAATTACTAAGGCTCAATAGTCTGAAAAAACTTTCAAATTTGTAGCTAAACATTGTAGTTAAGTTATTACACATCACAACAAATTTTATTGAGTTGTTTAATTTAACATATTTAACATCATTTTACCTTGTGAACTTGTATTTAAATCTTTTCGTACATAGTTATGTAGTAGTATTGTAGTATTCTGTTGAATATTCTGTTCTATTTTTATTTTCATTGATTTGTTTAATTTATTTCAGATTTTTATTTATATATTTTTTATTTTGTAGTTGATGTAGTTCTAGTTGATTTTTTGTTTTTGTAACTAAATATTTTTTTTTATGTTTATGCTGTTAATTTTAAAAGGTACTAATGTATTTGTATTTTTATTATTGTTTTCGTTATGTGCGCTTGACTGACGCCGTTGTCAACATCTGTAATCCATCGTCCAAATGTTTACTTGTTCGTTCGTGTTTCATGTTCCAATCAACAGAGGCGTCGGCCATCAATTGATGTCCGCCGTCCGAGCGTTCAAGACCTTGAAGATCTTATAAACAAACCATCGACACCATTGCGTGAAACCGGCGATGGAGGTCCCCCAACCATTGTCGACGTGCAAGAGTCGTATTCGGTGGTGGAAGGTACGTAATTAAATTTTACAGATAAAAAATAATTACTAATATTTACAAATTTTGAAGACAATTATATTTTAGTTTAATTAAGATACATATTAATATTAATTATACATATTTCTTACCACTTAGTATATAACTCAAAACTATTTTTATTGGATCCCTGTTTACATAAATTGAAAGTGGACGGGGTATTAAGGAAAAGGAAGTTAGATACATAGATTAGGATCAAAATTTATTATAAAATTAAAGGCAAATAAAATTAAAATCAAGCTTCTAGGGATTCAGCACCAAAAATTTGGAGATTTTTATAGTATTGCAGGAATGGTATTGAAAAGTATAAGAATATTTTTATATTGTATACATACAGCTTGATAGATAAATTTTGCGGCGATGATTTTAACAGACAGATTAAATCATGATCCTTAATTGAACTTTCATTAATGATGTTCACCGCTTACTTTAGTTCATTGTATACCAAACTTTTAATTATTTATGATCTAACAAAGACGCGATACCCATACTCTGCACAATACCAATTAGATGGGTATATTATTACTAGGAGTATTCATGGGTAATGTCATAATAAACCCTACAGAACCTTAAAAAAATATTTAAAAGTTCGTAATAGGCCCTGAGAAAGGTGTACATATAATACGTTTATTATTAATGAGAGAAGGAAATATATCCAAAATGGACAAAATTCGCTCTTTAAAATATAATTAATAATTTGTTTTCATTTCATTATTTTTCGCTGCAATGTTTGATTCTGTATTTGTTTAATCCCGACCATATCATGCAAATTGAAAAACAAAAAAAACATGTACCTCAATTTGGAATGGTTTAGATTCAACTGCCTACTTGACCGTTGGAGTCGAAGGCAACCCTGCACCGACATTTAAATTCTACAAAGGTGTCAGTGAAATTTTGGAAGGCGGTCGTTACAAGTTCCTGACAGATGGCCAAACAAACACAATTACATTGTGCATGCGTAAGTGCAAGCCGAATGATGAAGGAAAGTATAAGGTTGTTGTATCGAATATTCACGGCGAGGACTCGGCTGAAATGCAATTATATGTATCCGACTCGAGTGGTATGGACTTCCGTGCCATGCTAAAGAAACGTCGTTATCAAAAATGGGATAAAGACGAACAAGATCCCAATTGGGGTGATCTTAAAGAAACGGAAAAACCGTTACCAGCACTTAAAAAAGTGGAAAGGGTAAGAATGCTAGGGAAGCGCATATACAATACATACATAATCGCATACGCACACAAGCAAAGCTATTCAAATCGATTTTAACTGCACTAATTCCCATATTAGCATGTACCCAACTTATACAATGAATTAAAGCATAAAATTAGTTTGAAAAACGTTCTTTAAGCTATCTAATTAAGTCATTCAGAAATTTAAATCCATATGGTCCAAGGAATCTTATTCAAGTATGTAGAAAAATCGGACACAATGTCGGCTAGCGTGGTGCAGTGTGCCAAGGTACAATACATTGCATTACAAAGGCTACGGGATCATTTCCCGGGTGTGTGAAAGTACCCCTACTTAAGTGTTTATTTGTAAAACTTTTTTGTGAAAAGAACGACGGCCTCTGCCATTAGTGTTAAATGTTTGTATCATATAAAAAAGTTTTTTTAAAAGTTAAGAGAACATACTATGTGCAAAGTTAGATCCGCAATTTCAAAGGGTACTACAGTAGTCATATTTGTTCGAGTAAATATGTAAGTCTTTTTTTATTTTTTTATTTTACTATTTTTTTTTTTAATAAAAATCCTTCAAAAGTCTACATAAGCAAGTATTTCGAAGTCATGAACTTACGACTGCAGAATTCTTACCTTTTTTTTTTTTACTTTATCAACTTCAAATTTGCTATACATACTTTATGAAACATATATCTTTATCATAACGGCAAGCCAAACTTCCCGTGAAAACTTCCGGTCTTCATTTCTCAAAACTTGGAACTGAGCAGTGAAGCAATAAATACAACTTTACAGTACTTTTCTTTAGAAAATAACGGTGCGATCTTTAAAATTCATATTGTGTAATATAACACAATACATATGTATGTACATAATTTTATGCACAGGACTGTTAAATTAGTTAGGTGATCTTGACCCAAATATATGGAAATAAAAAAAACAACAACTCCAGATAATGCATTGTACATTAAATCCATTTTTGATTACACTAAACTAATAATACACAATATTATAAATTTACTAATAGATACGGTTGTGTTAGGTGCAGTTATAGAATGTAATTAAACAATAAATTCATTTTTCAATTCAAAAACATTTATTAAAATTAGTGCAAAGGTTTCTTTTTAGCTGCTTTTGTAAAGTAACCCTGACAAAATAAAGACACATTGCTAACAAATTCTTGTACAAAATAACCTACCACACTATAGGCACCAACTTCGCGTAGACCGTCTCTTGCTGAACTGATTCCAGATTGGCCAACTTTGCACCCATTTCGTCGTGACGAGGTTTGACTATTTAACAACTAGATATGAAACATACAAAATATACAGATTACTGTGTGATTCACATCACAATTGTTTTTTGTACATTCTTCTGATCTTAAATTTTGGAAACACTTTTTTCTACATCCTTCTTCTTTTCTCTATTCTTTTTAACCATTCTCTATACTCTATATTTGTCTCGATGTTTAATTTTTTTATTTTTTTTTCTGTCTTTCATTTTTTAATATCTAAATAAAATGTAATAGCAAAAAACAATTATTTTTCTGAATTTCAAATTATTCAAGAGTATGTAGATTTTGGTAAATGTAATCTTATGGTTTGTTACTTTACACTTAAGACACACTTAATCCAATCGATATTCATAGTACTCGTATATACAGCCCCCAGATCAATGTACTTACAACCTTAATACTTGTAGCTTCTGAACTTCACTTAAAGAATTATTGATAAACTGTTTTAAAAATATGTTGCAGTGATTATAATATTACTTGTCCCAGAACTTTTGTTATCTTGCATCTGGCATTTATAAATTTTTTGTAATACAAAAAAATGTTTTCATATCTTTTTAAAAAATTCTCAAACTGAAGTTAATTTTAACATTAATCCTCACATACTTTTTTTTTGTACGCATTTTTTTAATCAATTTATTGTTGCTTGATAGCGTATTTGTTATTTGTCTACGCCATAGCTTTCAACAAGCCTACAACAAGCCTATGTACATACATATGTATGTATGTATGTATGTATGTATGAATGTATGTATGTATGTATGTATGTATGTATGTATGTATGTATGTATGAAAGCGCAACCATCATTATTAACTTCTAATTCGATATACGAGTTTAAGAACGATATTAATTTTTATGAATATACAAACAACGTAGATGTATGCCTGCTAAATTGATTTTTTAGCATACATCGACGACATTGTTTAACATAAATTTACATACATATATGTATCTATATATGAACGTATGATTACACATGCGTATATATGTAGATAAAACATTCTACTAAAATAAACCGAAAAAGCAAAAAGGAAAAACAAGTAATTTTTGTGCACCTAAAATATCGATATAATTCGATTTAATTGGGTATATGAGGTATTTGTTTTTTGTTCAATTATTTTTGCAAAACGTAAATTTTTATTTAAACGTGACCTATCGTATATCAAATTTTTGTGGTACAATATCTTTTCCCATTTTTGACAACGCATAAAAACTTCGACGTCGACACAAATACAAAAACGTTTAATGATCCTAAAACAACGACGACATGATAGAAAGTGGAGTCATTCCTTAGTCCGCTCATCGATCAATTCGCAAAAGAGGGAAAAGACAAGAAAATTGTCTTTGAAGCGCGATTTAGCAAGCCAAACTGTAAAGCAAAATGGTTGTTCCGGAAGGATGTAAGTATATCATATTTTAAATTGCAATCAATTTACAATAAACTTACATATTTTTTACACAAATTATATAAAACAATGTATGTGTTCGTCGTAAAATTATTGACGTTGGGTAAATAGGAAATATTTACTGGAAGTAAATGTAAATTCAAAAATGAAAACGATACCTACCAACTGATAGTAATGAATCCCAAAGTTGAAGACTCTGGTAAATACACTATAGAAATTGGCGGTGTATCTAGTACAGCGTTCTTAAATGTCGAAGAGGCTGATCCAACATATACATTCACGAAGCCATTGAAAAAGAAAATCGAAGGTTTTACCGAACACGAGACTACGTTAGAATGTGCTGTCAGCAGCAGTATGGCTAACGTTTCTTGGTTTAAGGACAACAAGAAAATCGAATCAGATGATCCACGTTACTTGATCTCAAAGGACATCAATGGCAATCTAAAGTTGATTATAAAGGAATCTGTGCTTGAAGATAGCGGACAGTATAGGTGTCAGTTAGAGAAGCAGCCAGACAAAACTGAAAGTGCAGTTAAGATTGTAGAGTATCCATACAAATTTGTCAAGGTGTTAAAGTCACTTCAATGTATCGAAAAGGACACCGTAACGTTAGCTTGCGAAATCGATGATGCTCAAGGCGATGTACAATGGTTCCGCAACAATGAAGAAATTAAACCTGACAAACGCATTCAAATAGTTAAAGATGGACGAAAGCGAAAGCTTATTATCAAGGATTGCAAAGTTACTGACGCCGGTCAGTTTAAATGCACAACGAACGCAGACAAAACTGAAGCTGAGATTATAATTAACTGTAAGTAACATCTACAATAAGAATAAGAAAAAAACGTTTTTTTCGGTAGAACCGAAGCTTTAATACCTTTTATACTTGTCTTATTTGACTGGCTACAGTGCACTTCACTTCAGTTTTTATAAATTTTTAAGTTTTTGTATTTTGATACTTGTGTTGCTTATGGTTATACTGACCATACTAACTATCAAACCAATATTTTAAAGATTGATGGAATAGGGTGCAGACAAACACACAGAGAGACGGGCCTGGATACATCTTGCTGATCACGAATATATATGTATACTTTTTGGGGTCTCCGATGATTCTTTTAAGACGTTGAAAACATTTTTACTAAATAAATACTATTCACTGTGTGCGTCAACCACATTTTCCGAATACAAAAAAAAAACTCCACTCGATAAGTCACTGACTATATGTATAAAAATACAATTGATCGATACATATAAATACATATAAAATAAAATTAAATATCGTTATATCGTATTGTGTAATGTGAAATATTCTGGACTCTGAATATTTTCCTTTACATTAAATACATTTACCATTTTTTGGAGAATTTTAATTTAAATTTAATTTTATAAATTTTTTATATTTAGATCAAAATCGATTTAATAAAAAGCTAAAGGATACGGATGCCGTTGAACGTGAGAAGATGGTGTTCGACATTGAGCTACAGGATCAAACAGCGCCTTGCGATTGGAAATACAATGGCGAACCCATCGTGCCCAATGAGCGAATTGAAATAAAGAATTTAGGTGGTGGTAAACATCAACTAATATTTAATAATCTAGAATTGACTGACGAAGGTGAAATTACTTGTGAATCCGGTCAGCTGACTTCATCTTGTAAACTGTCGGTGCGTAAAGGTGAAAGCAGACCAAACATTGATTGCCCAGATGAATTTGCTGGCCCAATTAGTGCTCCTGTGATCTTAGAAGTACCTTATAAAGGTAAGATAATTGTTGTAAGCAATGCGTATTAAATAAAAATTAGTAAAATAAAAGTCAGGAGTCTGATTAATAAGCAGTGTAACTTTATTTTACTTAATGTAAACACATCCGAGTATGTACACCCAACATGTTTTTTATAAAAGAAAAATGTGTTGAACATTACTTAATAGCATACACAAATATTAAAATACATAACGTAATTGTCTGTCTTCTACCCAGAGTCCAGTCATTTAAAAATAATTCACTAATAATTTAATAGTAGTACAATATAAATAGGCCTGTTCGGATTCTTACATTGTCGCGAATTGAATACTTTACCGAATTCCAGTTCTATTTCTTTTGAGTTCAAATTCTTAAGTTTAATGTCAAAAGTGATGTGACGTTTTTAAGTTGAGTAAGGAAACTTCGCAAAGTTGTATTTTACTTAATTAGAATTAAATTTTTATCTTTTTAATATATACACAAATTGTTTTATAGAATATTCACACCTACTTATTCGATTAATAGCTAAGTGCATGAAAAACTAAAAAAAAAGAGCTTTAGTCGGGGTGCTCGACTATATACACGCCTGTACACGCCATATTGTTTTTGTAGTGTACTTCGATTTGGCCTAAAATCTTGCTTTCTACAAAAAATATTACAACGTAGGCTAAACAATTTTTGAGGAAAATCATGGCATACTACAAAATTAGAACAAATAATTTAAAAAAAAAATTCCAATTGAATTTGTATTCTTAGGTAAAACAGTTGCAAGTTATGAAATTAAAAGCTACACTTGTAGCAGTGCGGTACCTAGAGAGTCTAAGAGTATGCCTGGAGTTTAGTTTTTCTAAGTTGTCTCTGGTCAGAGAACCTCTCCGACAGACTTACAGACGGACGGTCATGGCTAAATCGTCTCATCTTAACGCGCTGATCAGGAATATATATATTCTTTATGGGGTCTTCCTTCGTAACATAATACATTTTGACAATTCAACAACCCTTATTGGGTTACCCTGTTGTGCTATTAAAATGAACATGTAAACAGCTGAAAGTTTCAAGCTTAGGTACTTTTTAATAAGTTTTTTGCGGGTACTTTGTTAAAAGAATGTATTAGAATTGTTTAATTGGCAAAGTGCGCTCCGACTACCATTTGGGTGTATTGCGCCATCCATGAAGCCTACTGTTTTAAGCTCTTAATAAAATTGAACATCACATTGGGTTTGAGGATCCATATTATACATTAAGGCACTATTAACTTACGAAGGAGAGCGTGCCGTTGTCTGCACTGGCCTGAACATATATGTTTAGATGTTTCGTCGAATATATTTGCCTGTCTTTCCCATTTTAATGTTTGACCAGTAGGATGCAAAGTAGCCATCTACCCAATTTCTTTCGCTTTGTGCCCTTTTGCAAGACCAAAAAATGGTTCTGGATCGATTAATATTCTAAAGTTCCCTCACTTGGCTAAACAGTCCGCCTGCTCGCGTTGCACTCATAACCTTCATGGTATCCAGTGTAACACAATTTTTACCTATGTTACTTAAAAGATCTAATCCTTCATTTACTAGCTTGTAGTTTATCATTTGTAAATGAAGGACTTTCGATCATAATTTATACAATATAATAACTGGGGGTAACTCAGAAATCCCTTTCGCCTGAAAATCTCCAAATTTCATTCATAAAGTTTAGTTTTATGAATGAAATTTGGAGATTCAATAACGATAAGTTAATTAGAAGAATATGTGACTATCATTGGATTCATTGACTTTTATTTTATTATTATTTCTATATTTTATATTATAGTTGCAATCAATAAATAATTGATATAACTCTACATATTATACAATGTTATTAATTGTCTACTCTAGTTAGTGGTACCAAACAAAGTCCAGTTGAAGCCAAATTGATTAAGGATGGTAAGGTGTTGCCTGTAAAAGAAGTGGAAGTAGCTGTTACCGATGACAAAGTTACGTTTAAAATTAAAAAACCATCCCGTGAAATGTCCGGACCTTATCAAATTAAAATCTCAAATGGTCAAGGCGAAGACGTTAAAGATGTTCAGGTGACTTGTCAAGATGTGCCACAACCTCCAGAAGATGTTGACGTGACTGATATCTATCAGACGTCATGTGTTGTTAATTTCAAAGCGCCGGCTGATAATGGTGGTAGTCCTATTACTAAATATATTATCGAACGTCAAGATTTAAGTAAGAAACAAGCTTGGGAGCCAGTCGCTGAAGTGTTGCCGAATGAAAAAACCTCTAAGAAAATTGAAGACTTAATACCTAAGAAACAGTACAGGTTCCGCATAAGAGCTGTTAACAAGATTGGACCGTCTGATCCGGCGACGTTCAAAAATGCAATTCTTGCAAAAGATCCATGGGATGAACCAGGTAAACCGAAAGATGTTGATCTTACTGATTGGGATAAAGACCATGCAGATCTCAAATGGGAAGCACCAGAAAACGATGGCGGTGATCCGATTACATCATACATAATTGAATATAAGGAGAAATTCTCGAATGACTGGGTGCAAGGAAAAGAAGTGCCTGGTGACGCACGAGCTGGCACAGTAGATGGGCTTAAAGAAGGACAGCAATATGAATTCCGAGTTCGTGCAGTAAATCGGGCCGGCCCTGGTGAGCCCAGCGACAAAACAAAATCGATAATTGCCAAATGTCGTTTTGTTAAGCCTTTCCTTGTTGGTGATGGTCTCAAAAATATTACAGTGAAGAAAGGACAAACTATACGATATGACATTAAATATGATGGCGAACCGGAACCATCAGCCACATGGTTTAAGGGCAGTGATAATTTAAAGTTCGATAATCAGCGTATCTGCCTTGATCAATTGGAACGAAATTCTCAAATTACGATAAAGAAAGCTATACGCCATGACACTGGAAAATATAAATTGGTACTTTCCAACAGCTCAGGCACAATCGAAACTGAAGCACAGATCGTCGTTCTAGATCGACCATTAGCACCTGGTGGTCCGCTCGAGCCGGAAGAAGTTCGTGCCAACCACATTAAGATGAAGTGGAAGCGACCAAAAGATGATGGCGGCTGTGAGATCACTGGCTATGCTTTGGAGAGGATGGACGAAGAGACAGGCCGCTGGATTCCAGCAGGGGAAGTAGGGCCGGACGAAACATCATTTGATTTTAAAGGTCTTACACCAAATAAGAAATACAAATTTCGCGTTAAAGCCATTAACAAGGAAGGAGAGTCGGAACCACTCGAAACAACTGAACCGATTTTGGCCAAGAATCCGTATGACCCGCCAAGTCCACCTAGCCAACCAGTTATAGATGATTACGATAATAAGAGCGTATCGCTTAAGTGGAAGCGCCCCCCTTCGGATGGCGGACGTCCCATACAGCACTATGTTGTAGAAATGAAAGATAAATTTTCGCCAACATGGACAGAAGTAGCGAAGACTGAAGACGCTACACCAGAATGTAAAGTTGATGGTCTGAAGGAAAATATGGTCTATCAATTTAGAGTACGCGCTGTTAACAAAGCCGGGCCATCGGAGGCATCTCAACCTACCGACAACCATCTGTGCAAACACAAAAATCGTAAGTATCCTAATCGTTATGTTTATCAATTATATTTATCAATTGAATATTTATATTTTATTTACTTAATCTGCATTCGCATTTTGGCTATTTGGCTTAACTATGTTAAAACAATCAGCGCTGTTAATAAGTATTATACGCTTTGACACATTTGCATTTCGTTGAAAGTTTAAATCAATAATAAATAAATAAATATTGTAGAGACTGTTAAATATTTTCATATAACATATGGTGAGTTGGCTTTTTAGAAATTCCGGTTGACCGGTAATCTATAGCATCTTTTAATGGCATGTGCGCATATGGAGCTCTATATTATATCGCAAGTTCTTCCGTAATTTGTACAAGTCTTATTTACATACTCACCTGACTTTTGACTTTTTTCACATTCAATCGTCCAGTAAAACCTGAAATTGATCGCTCGACGTTCAAACGCGTCACGATTAAAACAGGCCGCACGCATAAATGGTCTATAGATGTAAAGGGTGAACCGGTACCAGAACTTCGTTGGAGTTGGCGCGATGATGTTCCGCTTACTACTGGCGATCGGATCAAAATTGATAATGTCGATTATCACACTGATTTTGTTATAACGAACGCTGTTCGAAAAGATAGTGGTATGTATACACTTAAGGCAGAAAACCGAAACGGCGTGGATCGCGAGACTGTGGAGTTAATAGTACTTGGCAAACCAAGCTCACCCAAAGGACCGTTAGCTGTTAGTGATGTAACATCAACTGGCTGCAAATTACAATGGAAGAAGCCCGAGGACGATGGAGGTGTTCCCATTAAGGAGTACGTTGTGGAGAAGATGGACACTGCAACTGGAAAATGGGTAAGAGTTGGGCGCTCGCCTGGAGAAAAGGAGCCACCTAGCTTTGATGTAACTGGCCTCAACCCCGGTTCCGAATATATGTTCCGCGTTTCGGCTGTAAATGAAGAGGGTGAATCCGAGCCGTTGACCACATTGGTTGGTGTTGTTGCAAAAGATCCATTCGATGAGCCGAATAAGCCCGGCACGCCAGAAGTTACAGATTATGATAACCAAAGTGTAAGTTTGAAGTGGACTGCACCCTCAAATGACGGTGGCGCTCCAATACAAAAGTATATAATAGAAAAGAAGGATAAAAACAAACCAGATTGGGAAAAGGCAATGGAAATACCTGGCGACCAATTGCAGGCAACTGTGGCAGGATTGCAAGAATATGGCGAATACCAGTTCCGCATCATAGCTGTTAACAAGGCTGGACCTTCGCAGCCTTCAGATGCCAGCAAAATGCAAATAGTCAAATACAAAAAACGTAAGTATTTTATGTAATTGTACTCGTATACATATAAAAATGAAACCCTATTTCCCTTGGTCTCGCCATAACTTGAAACCAACTCCACCGATTTCATTAATATTCTTTTTTATGTTTTCTAATAATTTGTAGAAGATTCTTACAGAACGAAAAATTAAGAAAATTGGAAAATGTGAGAAAACTTAACGACTAATATCTTTATATATAAAAATCTTCTGTATGTGTGTATGTGACTGAACTCCTAAACGGCTGGAACAATTTTGATTAAAATTTGTGTGTGTGTTCATGGGGATTCGAGAATGGTTTAGATTCACAATTCGATCCACTGTGAGTGCCCGCGAGTGTATGTATGTGGAAAATCGTAAAAACGTACACCCTATATCAACTTGAAAATCGGCTTAGACTCTTGTTATGGGCAGACGCTTAATCATTAAAAATCACCGCCTACTTTTATGATAACTATTTTGTATGCATATCATATGTGCAACATGAATCAGTAGCCCGGTATAGGTTCTATGCATATGTTGGAAAGGACCTACCTTGCCAATAACATATTAAGACATAACTTATAAGACATATTTTTAAAAGACCATTTGTACAATAACGACTACACTTGTTGCCTACTTTTAGATAAGTGTGAAGAGTATTAAAGCTTTGGTTCTTTAAAGTTAACTTTATCTTGATTAGTAGATTCTTTACGATCCAAATAAATCTTGAAATAATGATTCCTGAATTCTCTGATCCAACAATAGATGGCGACTTTGTTATCTTCATCTTGAAAATTTAGAAAACATATCTGTCTGAATAAAAAAAATCTAAAATATAATTAAGTTAATGCAGAAGTGGAGGTTACAGTTGAATCCAACGCCTTAAGGGAAGAAATAAGTTCTTATTTTTAGAGCTTTGACTTAGTATGGATAATGCTGTAACCTTTTGACATCATATTTGTAAAATTGACCGTGCCACGACGTACAGAATCAATACCTCACTTCCAAAAACTTGTACCCATAAAAGTAGCATCATCTTTACTTTATTAATTTTTTTTGAATTAGTATGTTTAATATTTTTATTCATTTACAAAATCTAATTCAATCCATTTTAAATATAATTTTAGTTAAGCCACGCATTGATCGCACCAACCTGAAGCCACTGTTAATCCGCGCTGGCAAACCAATCAAATACGATGTCAATGTACGAGGTGAACCAGCACCAACCATTATTTGGTATCAAAACGATAAAGAACTTAAACTAGAAGAGTTGCCAAGTAACTACGAAATAAAAAATGTACCATACAATACGAAAATATCAATAATCGACACAGCGCGCAAGCATACGGGTATGTATAAGATTCGAGCTGTTAATGAACATGGAGAAGATGAAGCAACCGTTGAAGTAAACGTGTTGGCTGCACCCGGAAAGCCAAAGGGCCCATTAGCTGTCAATGATGTGACTAAAGATAGCTGCAAATTAAAATGGCAAAAACCGGATGATGATGGTGGCAAACCGATTACAGCTTATCAAGTTGAAAAGTTTGATAAAAAGCAAGGTCGATGGGTGCCTGTTGGGCGAACTTCTGGAAATGATACTGAAATCGATGTTAAGGGCCTTCAAGAAGGCCATGAATATCAATTCCGGGTCAAGGCCATTAATGAGGAAGGCGAGTCTGAGCCTCTAGAAACTGACGGTACTATTATTGCTAAGAACCCATATGATGCTGCTAGTAAACCTGGTACTCCAATTATTGATGACTATAATGAAAACATGGTCAAATTGAAATGGGATGCACCAAAAGATAATGGAGGAGCGCCAATCACTGGATATGTCATTGAGAAGAAGGATAAATTTTCACCACATTGGGATGAGGTTCTAACAACTGATGTAAGTTTCTTAAAACATACCTTGGTTTTGATACTGATTGTTTAAACTTCTCGCTCTTCGAATGTTTTAGACTCCAGCCACAACTGCAACAGTAGACGGACTAACGGAAGGCAATGTATCCAGTTTCGTGTACGAGCTATAAATAAAGCCGGACCCAGTGAACCCAGTGATGCAACAGACCCACATTTAGCAAAGCCCAGAAATCGTAAGATCTTCGTCATAATTCTGCACTTATTTTGTATGACAGGTTTTTTTTTTTCAATTTTATTAACAAATAATTTATTTTCTATTTTTGATCTCATTCACACTCGGAGATGTGCGCATGTGTAAAGCGTTTAGATACGAGTTAAGCCAAAAAGCTAACACAAATTTTAGAATCTGTCTACAGCCTTTATATGCATCTCTGAATGTTGACTAATATTATATGTTTCTTGCGAATATTATAGTCAAACCTACAATTAACCGAGAAAAGATGAAACCAGTCAAAGTACGGGCAGGCCAGACGGTGAAATTCGATGTCGATGTAAAGGGCGAACCTGCTCCGACCTTAACTTGGACTTTCAAGGAAAAAGACCTCACTCCAAGTGGACAAATTCGATTGGATAATGATGATTACAATACAAAACTTACATTATTAGATACGACTCGTAAAGAAAGTGGAGTCTACAAATTGCGAGCTGAAAATATTAATGGTTCCGACGAAGCCGAAGTAGAGGTAATTATTTTAGATAAACCATCTAAGCCCGAAGGGCCATTAGACGTCTTCGATGTCCACAAAGAAGGTTGCAAACTTAAGTGGAAGAAACCAAAAGACGATGGTGGCGTTCCAATTACTGGCTACGTAATTGAAAAAATGGATACCGCTACAGGCAAATGGATTCCAGCTGGATCAGTTGATCCTGAAAAATTGGAACATGAGGTTAAAGGCCTTGACCCAAATCATCGCTATCAATTCCGCGTCAAAGCTGTCAATGAGGAAGGCGAATCTGAGCCCCTTGAGACTGACTCTGCAATAACAGCAAAAAATCCCTTTGACGTTTCTGCACCTCCCGGCCTTCCGGAATTGGAAGATTGGGATGAACATCATGTTAAACTCAAGTGGGAACCACCAATTAGAGATGGCGGAGCACCTATAACAAATTATATTATAGAGGTTATGGATAAGGACTCCGGTGAATTTGTGAAGGCATGTGAAACTGAAGGACCTGTTTGTAAGGGTATAGTCAAAAAATTGGAAGAAGGCCAACAATATAAGTTCCGTGTCCGAGCGGTAAACAAAGCTGGTCCCTCCGACCCATCTGAACAGACAAATTGGCACACAGCGAAACCAAGATTTTGTAAGTATAGAAACAAATCATTCAATACATTTTAATGGCTTTATGAATTAATCACAAATCAGAATAACAATATATAAGGTTTTTCAAAAGAGAAGGTGATGAACGATCAACGTTTGGAAATTATTAAAAATTACTACCGAAAGTCTAAGCCGGTGGACGCAACTTTAAGAACGCAACTTTTAAGAAAATTCATATTCAGCGATGAAGCTCATTTTTCGCTTAATGGCTTTATAAATAAGCAAAACAAAAAGCCCGCAACAGACCCACTTGTGCTCCATTATATTCACAAAAAGTGACCTTGTGGTGTGGATTTTGTGCCAGAGGTGTAATTGGAAAATTGGAGTAAGCGCGTTTTTAAAGATGCGACTCAGAATTTCGGTAGTAATTTTTAATAATTTCCAAACGTTGCTCGTTCGTGAACTTCACCGTGATAAAAATGTAAGCCTTCCAGTACATCATTGACCGATGGTGTTTTATTATTTATATGAATTTAAGACGCCAGAAATTAAAAAATTGTAGCTCAAATACTTTTTTTATAAATAGTCTTTGCCAACTTTTTCAATATAAACAAGTTGGTCGAAGTATTGTATATGAGTTGGACTATAAATAATTCTACATAAAGAACAAGTGATCACAGAACTCCTTCAAAGCATGCTCGAAGCATATTAAAAAGCTTGGTTTACAAAAGTTAAAAGCTCAATGAAATAAAAACGTAAAAACATGAATTACTGCAAATTACTTATGTTATTGATAAAAAAAAGTAAACAAAGTAAACTTTTCCGATTTATGTATATTATTTAGAAGAATATTGATTAAAATTTTCTTCTCCATATACTTTTTAAGACATCCGTAAATATTTGTTTTAGGTTCCTATTTCAGTTCTTAGAAAAACAAATTGTTTTTTCCTCTTCCATTTGTTTGGTATAATATTGTATTCAATTATCATTTCATTATTTCACAGTGAAACCTCACATCGACCGTACAAATTTGAAACCTTTGTCGGTTAAAGCTGGCTTATCAGTTAATTTGGACATCAATATCAAAGGTGAACCAGCACCTAAGGTGGAGTGGTTTTTCAAAGATCAGCCTGTGGTGTCGAATGAAGAATTCATAAAAATAGATAATGTTGACTACAACACTAAGTTTTTCATTATGCGAGCGAAGCGTCCACAAAGTGGCAAGTACACAATTAAGGCCAGTAATGAAGTTGGCGAGGATGTTGCCGAACTAGATGTTACAGTGTTAGGAAAACCTGGCAAACCTAAAGGCCCATTGCAGGTTAATGATATAACCAAGCACAGTTGCAAGCTTAAGTGGGATAAACCAGACGACGATGGTGGTGCTCCAATAGATTATTATGAAATAGAGAAGCTCGACCCTCACACTGGTCAGTGGCTCCCATGTGGCAAAAGCACAGAGCCTGAGGCTAAGGTGATCGGATTACATGATGGAAAACCTTATAAATTCCGTGTAAGAGCTGTAAACAAAGAGGGCGAATCTGAGGATTTGGAAACTGAAAAACCAATTATTGCGAAGAATCCTTACGATGAACCTGATAAGCCGGGACGTCCAGAACCTACAAACTGGGATAAAGACTTCGTTGATTTGGCTTGGGACCCTCCAAAGAGTGATGGTGGTGCACCAATTCAAAAGTATATTATACAAATGCGTGACAAATCCGGTCGAGCATGGGTTGATGCTGCCACAGTACCCGGAGATAAAACAAAGGGCACTGTCACTAATGTTGAAGAAGGAAACGAATATGAATTTAGAATTGTTGCTGTTAACAAAGCTGGCCCAAGTGAGCCAAGCGATGTCTCAAAATCTGTCGTAGCTAAACCTCGCTTTTTAAAACCTCACATTGACCGCAAAAATCTTCAAAAGAAGGTTCTAAGGAGTGGTCAAATGTTGCACATGGAGGCTGCGGTTAAAGGTGAACCGGCAGCCAAAGTTATGTGGACATACAATGGAGCAGAAATCAAAACAAATGACAGAGTTAAGATCGAAAACGAGGACTACAAGACCACATTCATTATGCCCAAAGTTAAGAGATCTGACAAGGGTGTTTATATTGTTATAGCTAAAAATGATTCGGGAACAGATACTGTTGAAGTTGAATTGGAGGTTCTTTGCAAGCCAAGTAAACCAAAAGGTCCGTTAGCCGTTTCAGATGTTACTGCTGAGGGTGTTCACCTTAAATGGGAGAAACCAGACGACGATGGTGGTGAACCAATTGAACACTATATTGTAGAGCGAATGGATACAGAAACTGGTCGATGGGTACCAGTTCTGACAACAAAATCACCTGAAGCTGATGTTACAGGCTTGACAGAAGGCAAAGAATACTTATTCCGTGTAAAAGCAGTCAATAGTGAAGGAGAGTCAGAACCTTTAGTTACTGATACCCCAACGACAGCGAAAAATCCCTATGATGCTGCAGATACACCAGGCAAACCTCAGATTACCGACTGGTCTGCTAATCACGCCGATCTTAAGTGGCGCGGACCAGAAGATGATGGCGGAGCACCTATTACTGGATACATTATAGAAAAAAAAGATAATACCTCTGGAAAGTGGCAAAAAGTATTGGAGACAAACACTCCCGATTGCAAAGCCAAGGTTAATGATTTAATTGAAGGCACGAAATACCAATTCCGCGTCAAAGCTATCAACAAGGCTGGTCACAGCAAACCGTCCGAACCGTCAGATCAATTGACTGCAAAGGATAGATTTGCGCCGCCTAAGATTGATCGCACCAACATTAAGGATATAACTGTTAAAGCAGGTCAACATGTGCGATATGATATAAAGGTATCTGGCGAACCACCAGCTTCAAAAACATGGTTTCACAACAAAGCCCGCATCGAAGACGATGAATTTAATATTGATATGGAGCCGTATCGCACTAAATTAGCTATTTCATTTGCTAAACGAGCTAACACTGGCAAATACACAATTAAAGCGGAAAACGATTCTGGCCATGACGAAGCCTCATTTGAGATAACAGTGCTAGATAAGCCTGCAGCACCTGAAGGTCCATTAAGAATTACAGATGTACACAAAGAGGGCTGCAAGCTTAAATGGAATCCTCCACTGGATGATGGCGGCCTACCAATTGAACATTATGTTGTCGAAAAAATGGATGTTGAAACCGGACGCTGGGTGTCATCTGGCCGCTTTAAGGAGCCGTTTGCAGAGTTGAACAACTTAGATCCTGGACATGAATATAAATTCCGTGTAACAGCGGTTAACACCGAGGGCGAATCGGAACCGCTAAATGGAGATCATTCAATAGTTGCAAAGAATCCCTTCGATGCGCCAGGTAAACCCGGGACACCAGAAGCGGTTGATTGGGACAAAGATCACGTTGATTTGGTATGGCGACCACCTCTCAGTGACGGCGGTGCTCCTATCACGGGCTATGTGGTTGAAAAACGTGAAAAGGGTTCTGACAAATGGATTAAGGGAGCTGAAGTATCAGTGCCTCTCCTAGGTGATGAATGCAAAGCCACAGTTCCTAACCTTGATGAAAACTGTGAGTACGAATTCCGCGTAAAAGCTATTAATGCTGCAGGTCCTGGAGAGCCGTCTGATGCAAGTAAGACTGTCGTAACAAAACCAAGAAAATGTAAGTAACAATTCGAAATTGTCTACTATTGCTTATATAAATACTTAATTTATATTTTATATGAATTCACTCTAGTGGCACCTAAAATCGATCGCAGAAATATACGCACCTATAATGTTAAAGCTGGCGACCCAATTTTCCTAGACGTACTTGTCAGTGGAGAACCTGCACCCGATATTACCTGGTCGCAAAATAATAAATCTATTCAACCAACTTCAATCTGTCATATTGAAAATGTTCCGTACAATACGAAATATATCAATAGCAATCCCGAACGAAAAGATACGGGTTTATATAAGATTATCGCCCACAACTTATACGGACAAGATTTAGTAGAATTTCAAATTAATATCATAAGTAATTATACTTAACTAACCCTTTTCAAATGTGTTATTAATATGAAACGTTTTTAGCTAAACCAAGTAAGCCTGAAGGACCATTAGAAGTTACAGACATACATAAAGAAGGCTGCAAACTTAAGTGGAAGAAACCAAAAGATGATGGTGGCGAACCAATAGAAGGCTATCTTGTTGAAAAATTCGATCCTGACACTGGTGTTTGGTTGCCAATTGGCAAAAGCGATGTGCCTGAATTTACTGTGGATGGTTTAACACCTGGACATGAATACAAATTCCGTGTAAAAGCAATAAATAAAGAAGGCGAATCAGAACCGCTTGAGACATTTGGCTCGATTATCGCCAAGGATCCATTCAGTAAGAAAATATTTTCAATAAAAGTTATTTAAAAATATATGTAAATAAAAAATAATTTTCTTTTAGCCGCACCATCAAAGCCCGGTGTACCTGAGCCTACTGACTGGACTGCCAACAAAGTGGAGTTGGCATGGCCGGAACCTGCAAGTGACGGCGGCTCCCCTATCACTGGTTATATTATTGAAATGAAGGATAAGTACAGTCCTATGTGGGAAAAGGCACTTGAAACAGATAGTCCAACACCAATTGCTACTGTAAATGGTCTCATTGAAGGAAATGAATACCAATTTCGCATTATTGCTGTTAACAAAGGGGGGCAATCGGAGCCATCCGATGCAAGCAAAACATTTATTGCTAAACCACGCTACCTTGCACCAAAGATTGATCGTCGAAATCTAAGAAATATTACAATTTCTGCTGGTACAGCGCTAAAACTTGACGCTAATATTACAGGTGAACCTGCTCCAAAAGTCGAGTGGAAGTTTGCCAATTATCCATTGCACAGTGGTAAGAATATAACTATTGAAACACCAGACTACTACACAAAATTGGTAGTTAGACCAACACAACGTAGTGATTCTGGAGAATATTTGGTAACTGCTTCAAATAGCTCGGGCAAAGATTGTGTTCTTATTAACGTCGTCATAACTGACAAACCATCACAACCAAATGGGCCACTACAGATTTCCGATGTTCACAAAAATGGTTGTCATCTAAAATGGAAACGCCCTAATGATGACGGCGGAACCCCGATTGAATACTTCCAAATTGACAAACTTGATCCCGAAACTGGTTGCTGGATACCCTGTTGCCGATCCAATGAACCTCAAGCCGATATTACCGGGCTAACGCCTGGAAACGAATACAAATTCCGTGTATCTGCTGTAAATGCTGAAGGAGAGTCAGTGCCATTGGTTGGAGAAGAGTCAATAATTGCCAAAAATCCATTTGACGAACCGAGTAAGCCAGAAAACTTACGCGCCACCGATTGGGATAAAGACCACATTGATCTAGCATGGACCCCACCTCTAAGTGATGGCGGTTCTCCAATAACGGGCTATTTAGTTGAAAAGAAAGATAAATATGGCCATTGGGAAAAGGCACTAGAAGTTCCTGCTGACCAATGCAAAGGTACTGTACCAGACTTAATTGAAGGTCAAGCATATGAATTCCGAGTATCAGCAATCAACGCTGCAGGACCCGGTGAGCCATCAGATGCAACGCCGCCAATTATCGCTAAACCAAGAAATAAGGCACCCCTTGTTGATCGTACTAACCTTATTGAAGTACGTATTAAGGTAGGGCAATCATTTGTCTTCGATTGCAAGATATATGGTGAACCAGCACCAAAGACCAAATGGTTGTTAAAAAAACGAGAACTGATAACAAAAGACAATATCAAAGTAATACACGTAGACTACAATTCAAAATTAAAGGTATCAAATGCTACACGTGCTGATTCTGGGCTATACACAATACACGCCGAAAACGCAAATGGCGAAGACAGCGCAGATGTCAAAGTGACAGTGATTGACAAGCCAGCGCCGCCAAACGGTCCGCTTAAAGTAGAAGATGTGTACGCCGAAGGTTGTACACTTAAGTGGAACCCACCAGATGATGATGGTGGTCAACCCATAGAAAACTATGAGATTGAAAAACTGGATGAAATTACTGGTCGATGGGTACCAGCCGGAGAAACCGATGGTCCAAATACGAACTTTAAAATCAAGGGCCTTACACCGGGACATAAGTACAAGTTTCGTGTACGGGCTAAAAATCGTCAAGGTGTCTCCGACCCATTAACAACCCCACACTCTATTGAAGCTAAAAATCCGTATGATGAACCGACTAAGCCCGGTACACCAGTTATTAAAGACTTTGACAAGGAATTTGTTGACTTGGAATGGACTCGCCCGGAAAGCGATGGTGGATCTCCTGTTACAGGTTACATTATTGAAAAGCGTGATAAATATGCACCAGATTGGGAAACTTGTGCAGAGGTAGAGGATGACACTACTACGGGTCACGTTCCTGGTTTAATTGAGGGTGTCAAATATGAATTCAGGGTACGTGCTGTAAACAAAGCAGGACCTGGTATTCCCAGTGATGCTACAGAGCCGCATGTAGCACGAGCCAAAAATCTACCACCCAAAATTGATCGTAACTTTATGCTAGATATTAAGATTCGAGCCGGAAACACCTTTGAATTTGATGTGCCTGTAAGCGGAGAGCCTATACCAACCAAAGAGTGGACTCATGAGGATAATACGGTAATAAATACGGATCGTATTAAGATTATTAACAAAGATTACCAAACAAAGCTTCGTGTCGTGGACGCAAAGCGTGTTGATACTGGTTCTTACACTTTAGTTGCCCGGAATATTAACGGGACTGACAAACATACAGTCAAAGTTACTGTTTTGGATGTGCCTTCAACACCTGAAGGTCCATTAAGGCCAGATGAGGTCACCAAAAACACTATTACACTTCGTTGGCGGCCACCGAAGGACGACGGAGGTTCTGAAATCACACACTATGTTGTTGAGAAAATGGACAATGAAGCCATGCGCTGGGTACCGGTAGGCGAATGTGCTGATACCCAAATACGCGCGGAAAACTTGATAGAAAATCACGATTACAACTTTAGAGTTCGTGCAGTGAACAAACAAGGGCAATCGCAACCACTTGCCACGACACAAGCCATTACAGCCAAGGACCCATTTTCAAAACCAGAAAAGCCAGGTCAGCCTCAAGCTGCCGATTGGGGAAAAGATTATGTCGATTTGGAATGGGCTGCACCTAAACGAGATGGAGGCGCACCAATCATTAGCTATATTATTGAAAAACGACCCAAATTTGGGCAATGGGAGCGGGCCGCAGAAATACCCTCAGATACCAAAAAGGCGCACATTCCAAACTTAACCGAAGGTGGTGAATATGAATTCCGCGTTATTGCTGTTAACCGTGCTGGTCATAGTGATCCTTCGGATCCCTCGAGTTCAGTTATTTGCAAACCTCGCTTCTTGGCACCATACTTTGATAAATCACTACTGGAAGATATTACAGTGCATGCTGGCAAACGTTTGGGCTGGACTTTGCCTATCGAGGCTTCCCCAAGACCTTTGATCAAATGGCTCTTCAATGGCAAAGAAGTTGAACCTTCCCCACGCGTTGACATAAACCTTTTCCAAAACGAACTCACTTTTGAAATACCCTCTGCATTACGTTCAGATGAAGGACGCTATACTGTCATACTTAAAAATGAGCACGGATCATTTGATGCGTCTGCTCATGCCACTGTTTTAGACCGACCATCAATACCCATTGGACCACTTGACATAAGCAAAATTACGAGAGACGGTTGCCATTTAGCCTGGCGTGTGCCAGAAGATGACGGCGGCTCTCCTATTCTACATTATGTAATTGAGAAAATGGACCTTTCACGAGGCACATGGTCAGATGCCGGAATGAGCACCCATCCTGTACATGATATAACACGACTAATACATCGCAAGGAATACCTCTTCCGAGTTAAGGCAGTGAATGCTATTGGAGAGTCTGATCCATTGGAAGCTTCTAAAAGCATTATTGCTAAAAATGAGTTTGACGAACCTGATGCACCTGGAAAACCTAATATCACTGATTGGGACCGTGACCATGTAGACCTACAATGGGCATCACCAAAATCGGATGGTGGTGCTCCACTCACAGAATATATTATTCAAAAGAAAGAAAAGGGCAGTCCCTATTGGACCAATATACTCCACGTGCCACCAAGTAAAACTGCAGCTACTGTACCTGAACTGACTGAAGGCCAAGAATATGAATTCCGTATTATTGCCGTTAATCAAGCTGGCCAGTCCGAGCCTTCCGAACCGTCAGATATGATAATGGCTAAACCACGTTATTTGCCACCAAAGATTGTTACACCGCTTAAAGAAGTTCGTATTAAAGCTGGACTAATATTCCATATCGATATTGACTTCGTTGGTGAGCCAACGCCCGAAGTGATTTGGACGCAGAATAACAATCCGTTAAGATCTAATGATCGATCAACTATCACATCAATTGGCCACCACACAGTAGTGCATACTGTAAACTGCCAGCGTAGTGATTCTGGTATATATCATTTACTACTGCGCAATGATTCTGGCATAGATGAAGGTAGCTTTGAACTGATTGTTCTTGACCGGCCTGGACCACCAGAGGGCCCCATGGAATATGAAGAAATCACTGCCAACTCCGTAACAGTTTCATGGAAGCCACCTAAAGATAACGGTGGATCAGAAATTTCGTCATACATTATTGAGAAACGTGATTTGACTCATGGTGGCGGCTGGGTCCCAGCGGTTACCTATGTGAACGCAAAATATAATCATGCTGTAGTCCCGAGATTGCTAGAAGGCACGAAGTACGAGTTTAGAATAATAGCAGAAAATCTTCAAGGGCGATCCGATCCATTAACTTCTGAAGAACCTGTCATTGCAAAGAATCAGTACACTGTACCAGGTGCTCCTGGAAAACCAGAACTCACGGATAGCGATAAAGACCATATATCAATAAAATGGAAACAACCTATTAGCAATGGGGGTTCACCCATTTTGGGTTATGATATCGAACGTCGTGATATTTCAACAGGTCGCTGGATTAAGATAAACGGAGAACCAGTTCCGACAACTGAATACACCGATGAGCGCGTAACACCTGGTCACCAATATCAATACCGAATATCAGCTGTAAATGCTGCTGGAAGCAGTAAACCTTCAGAATCATCATCAATATTCAGTGCACGTCCCATGCGTGAAAAGCCACGATTGCATTTGGATGGCCTGGTCGGAAGACGCGTTAAGGTCCGTGCTGGCGAACCTGTTAATATTAATATTCCTATATCTGGTGCTCCCACACCAACGATCGAATGGAAACGTGGTGACGTGAAATTATCAGAAACTAAGAAAATTTCGTGTGACACTAATTCAGAGAGAACGATATTCCGAATTGACGATTCTACAAGGAAAGATGCTGGCAAGTACATAGTTACTGCTACAAACGAATTTGGAAAGGATTCAGCTGATATTGAAGTAATTGTTGTTGATAAGCCTACTCCTCCAGAAGGTCCCCTTACTTACACAGAAACTGCACCTGATCATATTTCACTACAATGGAACCCTCCAAAAGATAATGGCGGCAGTGATCTCACGGGCTATGTTATAGAATTTACTGAATTTGGTGTTGATGATTGGAAACCTGTGCCCGGCTACTGTCCAAAGACAAATTATACTGTTAAGGGACTAACAGAAGGTAAAAAATATATCTTCCGCGTAAGAGCAGAAAACATTTATGGTGTCTCTGAGCCACTTGATGGAAAGCCGGTCGTTGCAAAATCACCTTTCGACCCACCTGATGCACCAAGTCAACCACAAGTTGTTGCATACTCACCTAATTCCGCTAGCTTGGAATGGCATCCACCAGAGTATTGCGGTGGTAAACCAATAACTGGATATATAGTAGAACGTCGGGAACGTGGTGGTGAATGGATAAAGTGTAATAATTATCCAACACCAAATACTAGTTACACGGTACCTGATCTACGCGAAGGTGGACGGTATGAATTCCGCGTTATCGCTGTCAACGAAGCGGGACCTGGTAAACCTTCGAAACCATCTGATTCAATAACTGCGGAGTTACAACGCTATAGACCTGATCCACCAGAGCCTCCGAAGCCAGATCGTACAACCAAGGACAGTGTAACACTTTCTTGGCGTCCTCCAAGAAACGATGGAAAGTCGAAAATAAAGGGATATTATTTGGAAATGAAACCAAAGGACTCGAAGGATTGGAAGCCCGTTAACGACCTACCAATCAGTGGAACAGTATATACAGTACCAAACTTGAAGGAAGGGGACGAATACTGGTTCCGAGTTATTGCCGAAAATGAAGTTGGTCGCTCGGATCCATCAAAACCATCACATCCTATTGTTATTGGGGAACAACCGAACAAACCTTGCATGGATTTGGGCGGTGTTCGCGATATTGTCTGCCGAGCTGGTGAAGATTTTAGTATTCATGTGCCTTATACTGCATTCCCTAAGCCATCTGCTTATTGGTACGCGAATGATACAATATTAGATGATCAGGATGACCAGCGAGTACACCAACGCCTTACGGAAGATGCTGCATCGTTTGTGGTAAAGAACTCAAAACGCACAGACTCCGGACAATATCGTTTACAGTTGAAGAATCCTTCAGGCTTCGACACAGCTACAATAAATGTTAAAGTTTTGGATAGGCCAAAACCACCGAAAAATCTGCGAGCAGACGAGTTTGCTGGTGATGCTCTAACTTTGTATTGGAACCCGCCCAAGGATGATGGTGGTTCACCGATAACAAATTATATAGTCGAAAAGAAGGAAGCCCACTCTAATACATGGACTAAGGTTAGCAGCTTCTGTACTGTACCATTTGTTCGTATACGTAACTTGGCAATTGGCAGGGATTATGACTTCCGTGTTATTGCTGAAAACAAATACGGCCAGTCTGATCCCGCAAACACCAGTGAACCCATTCGTGCTAGACATCCGTTTGATGTTCCAAATGTGCCAGGCATTCCGCGTGGCATCGATTCGACCGAAGATAGCATTACTATAGCATGGTCTAAGCCAAGACATGACGGTGGTTCGCCGATTACTGGATATGTCATTGAGAAACGTTTGCTTAGTGAAGATAAGTGGACAAAGGCAGTACATGCCCTATGCCCTGATTTGACATGTAAAATTCCGAATTTGATAGAGAACGCGGAATACGAATTCAGAATTGCGGCGGTTAATGCTGCTGGACAGTCACCATACAGTGCATCAAGCGACCCAATATACTGTCGTAGACCACCGCATGCACCGAAGATTACTTCAGACTTATCTATTCGTGATCTGACCGTTATTGCTGGAGAAGAATTCCATATAACTGTACCATACCATGCCAATCCAAGACCAATTCCGGCTTGGACAATCAATGGACTCGATGTAGCACAAGACCAACGAATTCATTACGAAACAGACGACTACAGCTCTGTATATCACAACAAATGTGCTAAGCGTTCAGAAACTGGATCATATACTATTACTCTAACAAATGATAAAGGATCTGATACAGCAGCATGCCACGTTACAGTAGTTGATAGGCCGGGACCGCCACAAGGACCATTAAACGCATATGATATTACCCCTGATACGTGTACCCTAGCTTGGAAAACTCCACTGGACGATGGTGGCTCTCCAATCACGAACTATGTTGTTGAAAAACTAGACATAAGCGGAACTTGGGTTAAAGTTAGCAGTTTCGTGCGAAATACTCATTACGACGTAATGGGCTTGGAACCAAATCACAAATATCACTTCCGTGTTCGGGCTGAAAACCAATATGGCCTCTCTGATCCGCTTGACATTGCAGATCCGGTTGTAGCCAAGTACCAGTTTACAGTACCGGATGCACCTAGTCAGCCAAAGGTTATTGATTGGGATTCTGGAAATGTCACACTGATTTGGACACGCCCAGCCAGTGACGGAGGATCACGTATTCAAGGATATCAAATTGAATATCGAGACATTGCTAACGATTCTGCATGGAATACTTACGAATTTCTGATTAAGGATTCTAAATATCAACTATATAACCTTACAAATGGCTGTGAATATGAGTTTAGAATTAAAGCTAAGAATGCAGCTGGTTACAGCAAACCCTCACCCCCATCTATGCGATTTAAACTCAAGGGTAAGTTTAATGTGCCATCACCACCGGGTACACCACAAGTCACTAAAGTCGGTAAGAACTATGTTGACCTGAAGTGGGAAAAGCCACTCAGTGATGGCGGCTCACGTATTACTGGTTATATTATTGAGAGGCGTGACATTGGCGGTGCAGTGTGGGTAAAATGCAATGACTACAATGTCCTTGATACGGAATACACAGTCATTAATCTTATTGAAATGGGTGATTACGAGTTCCGTATATTTGCTGTCAATGCTGCTGGTCGCTCCGAACCAAGCACATGTACAATGCCGATAAAGGTTTGCGAAGTCTTAGGCGGCGAAAAACCGGAATGGGTTACACGTTTGCAAGACCGAATTGCACCGTGCGGTAAAGATTATACCCTGCAATGCGCTGCTTCTGGTAAACCAACTCCTACAGCAAGGTGGTTACGCAATGGCAAGGAAATACAATTGGGCGGAGGACGCGTCACGTGCGATAGCAAAGATGGTGTTTTCCGTTTACATATTTCCAATATTCAAACTGGCGATGAAGGCGATTACACTTGTGAGGCAATTAATTCACTTGGATTTGTGCATACGTCTGGCTACCTAAAGATAGGTGCAGCACCAGTAATCAACAGATGTCCAAGTGAATTGTATCTACCGGAAGGTGATAATACAAAAATTAAAATTTATTACTCAGGTGACCAACCGTTGTCTGTTAAAATCTCCAAGAATAACGAAATTATCTCCGACAATAAAGATGAATCACATTTCAAATTCACCGTTTTTGACGACTATGTCGCCATATTTATACGTGATATAATTAAAGACGATGCAGGCCTATATCAAATTGAATTCAGCAATGATTCAGGTACAGCAACCGGACAGTTCGATGTACGTATTACCGGACTTCCGTCAGCGCCTGTTGGCCCTATGGGAATTTCTCATATCAATAAGCATTCTTGTACACTGACATGGCGACCACCGGCATATGACGGAGGCCTTCGAGTTACGCACTACGTTGTCGAGCGAAAGGACATGACATCGCCACACTGGATCACAGTTTCCAGTTTCTGTAAAGATACATCATTTAACGTACAAGGACTAATTGAAAATCAAGAATATATATTCCGAGTAATGGCCGTCAATGAAAACGGCATGGGCCCATCCTTAGAAGGCTTGAACCCAATACGTGCAAAAGCACCAATCGATCCACCATCGCCACCAGGCGTACCAAAAATTGCTGAAATCGGCGAAGACTTTGTACATTTAGAATGGCATAAACCAGAGAGTGATGGTGGTGCGCATATTCAGGGCTATTGGATCGATAAACGTGAAGTGGGCAGTAGTACATGGCAACGAGTTAATGTTACCATTTGCGCTGCAACACAAATCAATTGTACTAATTTGATCGAAGGACGTCAGTACGAATTCCGCGTCTTCGCTCAAAATGAGGCAGGCTTATCGAAGGAATCGAATGCTTCTCAAGCGGTTAAGATTATTGATCCAAAAGCTGCAACCCCACCAATTATTGTGAAGCCGTTGCGCGATGCCAATTGCATACAAAATCACAATGCTCAGTTCACATGTACAATTACCGGTATTCCAAAGCCGACTATTTCGTGGTATAAAGGTGCTCGTGAAATTACAAGTGGAGCACGCTATCATATCTATGCAGAAGGTGAAAACTATTTCCTAAATATCAATGATATTTTTGGCGAAGATGCCGATGAGTATGTTTGTCGTGCCGTTAACAAAGCTGGCGCTAAATCAACAAGAGCCGCTCTAGCAATTATGAGTAAGTGCAATTATATTAACATTATTCGATTGTTCACACTTATTTACTTCTTTTTTTTAATAGCTGCGCCCAAGCTCAATGTTCCACCACGGTTCCGCGATACAGCCTATTTCGACAAAGGTGAAAATGTTGTTATTAAAATACCATTCACTGGCTTTCCTAAGCCGCGTATTCACTGGGTGCGCGAAGGTGAAAACATCGAATCTGGTGGTCATTATAACGTTGAAGTCAAAGAACGACATGCAGTTCTCACCATTCGCGATGGGTCCAGACTTGACTCGGGTCCGTACCGAATTACAGCTGAAAACGAGCTTGGATCAGATACAGCAATTATTAAAGTGCAAATAAGTGATCGACCAGATCCGCCACGATTCCCAACTGTTGAGAACATTGGTACCGATTCCCTGTCCCTTAGTTGGAAGGCACCAGTCTGGGATGGCGGCAGCGATATTACAAATTACTTGGTCGAGAGGCGAGAACACCCAATGTCGTCGTGGATTCGGGTGGGCAACACTCGATTCACTGCAATGGCTGTGAATGCTCTAACGCCCGGCAAGGAGTACGAATTCCGAGTTTTTGCCGACAATGTATATGGACGTTCAGATTCTTCAGAAGTTAGCTCAATATTTAAAACAAAGGATGCCTTTAAGAAGAAGCAGGCCGAACGCAAATGGGAACTTGATGCAAATGGAAAGAGGATTCGTGGCAAAGCCGATGGACCAATCAAAGATTACGACTCCTATGTATTTGACATATACTCCAAATTTGTGCCGCAACCTGTAGAAATTTCACAACAAAGCGTTTATGATAAGTATGATATACTAGAGGAAATTGGTACTGGTGCTTTCGGTGTTGTACACCGTTGCCGTGAACGTAGCACTGGCAACATTTTTGCAGCTAAATTTATTCCAGTCTCGCATATTATTGAAAAAGATTTAATTCGACGTGAAATTGATATTATGAATCAGTTGCATCATCAAAAATTAATCAATCTTCACGACGCCTTCGAAGATGATGATGAAATGGTGCTTATTTTGGAATTGTAAGTTTAATTTACAGTTTGAATAGTACTAATATTAAGTCACTGCGTTTGCAACGCCTGATCAGCTATACGGGTCAATATAGCTATGTTCATTTGTATGTCAGTCTGTATTAGCCCCTAACTTTTTGAGGCATCTATTAAAAACTTGGTTTGGAGTTTTTCTGTAGACAGAAGTTCCCATGTGTGAAAATGAAATTAAAATGAGTGCCTCGTCTGCACATCCTGCACAAAAATATTTGTAAGTGGGCAATATTGGGTTTGCTGAAATGTCAAAATGTACGTAAACAAGAAAAAACGTTACGTTCGGTTGAACCGAAGTTCTAATACCATTCACACGAAATTTGAAATCATATTGTAAAACATAAACGTCGGGTGGGTTTGTTTAGGGTTTACTCCAAAAAGTAAGCGGTACAAGCCCATTAGCATATGACTGTGAATCGACCATTCACAAAAAGCCACCATATCGAATTTCAAGCTGATATTGACTTCAATAAAGAAGTTATTCATACAAATGTATAAAAGTGAGCGGTGGATTTGTATGGGGGTACCCCAAAAAGTGGGTGGGACATGCGTAGTAGTCTATGTATATTCAGCGACTGTAAATATCAGAAAAACTGATAATACCATTTCATACTATGTGCGAATGGTATAAAAAGGAGTATCAGAAATCTGAGTCACCAAAAAAAAAACGAGAAGAGTTGATCTTGCATTATCCGTCCTTCCATTTTTCTTAGAGATTCCTTACCATATGCTATAAGATTTAAAGACACGCTCTGCACACACTGTAGGTACCGAACTTTAACAAGTATTTCTCAAAACTTTTTTCCTCGTAAAAATTAGATGTCTAATGGCTAGCTAACTAGCGGCACAGTTAGAGCCTTAGAAACTTAAGGGCTTTAAAAAATATAATTAATTAAAATATCATATATATTTTTACAATAATTTACAATAAAACAAACATTTTCTTTATTTAAATTTAAATTTAGTTTGTCTGGCGGCGAGCTTTTTGAACGCATTACAACGGAGAATTATATTATGACCGAAGCCGAGGTTATTAACTACATGCGTCAAATTTGTGAGGGCATTAGACATATGCATGAAAAGAACATCATACATTTAGACATCAAGCCTGAAAATATTATGTGTCAAACGCGTACGAGTACAAATGTTAAACTTATTGACTTTGGCCTGGCCACACGACTAGATCCCAATGAGATTGTTAAGATTACCACCGGAACTGCTGAGTTTGCCGCTCCAGAAATTGTCAATCGTGAGCCTGTCGGTTTCTATACAGATATGTGGGCTACTGGCGTGTTAGCTTATGTGCTGTAAGTTAAAATCAATGTCACTGAAGAATTGTTATTAAATAGTTTTATGATTGCTTTCAGTTTGAGTGGCCTCTCACCATTTGCTGGCGACAACGATGTACAAACGCTTAAAAACGTCAAAGCCTGTGATTGGGACTTTGATGCGGAGGCCTTCCGTCACATTTCCGAAGAGGGAAAAGATTTTATTAGAAAACTTCTTCTTGCCAACAAAGAGAAACGCATGACAGCTCATGAATGTCTAATACATCCTTGGTTAACTGGTGACCATAGTGATCGTACACAGAAAATTGCTCGTGATCGTTATCTTGCATATCGTGACAGGTTGCGTAAGAAGTATGAAGACTTCGAGAAGTATCTGTTGCCAATTGGGCGACTTTCTGAGTACTCATCCTTGCGCAAGTTACTTATGGAGAAGTACAAAATTCATGACGCTGTATTTGATCGTCGGCAAGCAGCGCCCCGATTTGTTATACGACCGTCTTCACAGTTCTGCTATGAGGGTCAAAGTGTAAAGTTCTACTGTCGCTGTATAGCAATTGCGACTCCAACGCTCACCTGGTCTCATAACAATGTTGAACTCAGACAAAGTGTCAAGTTTATGAAGCGCTATGCCGCCGATGATTATTACTTTATTATTAACCGCGTAAAACTCGAGGATCGCGGAGAGTATATAATTCGCGCGGAGAATCATTATGGTTCACGTGAAGAGGTTGTCTTCCTTAATGTACATCCACTGCCAAAAGAACAACCCAGATATCGCACTGAATCAACGCCAATTCGCCGCCGTGAGCCGCTGCCGTATACTTTCTGGCAAGAAGAATCGGAATCGGCACCTAGTTTTACATTCCTGTTGCGACCCCGTGTCATGCAGGCGCGTGACACATGCAAGCTTTTGTGTTGTCTGAGCGGTAAACCAGCACCGACAGTGAAATGGTACAAAGACGGTCGTGAGCTGAGCAAATACGAATATTCAATGACACATTCTGATGGCGTCGTAACAATGGAGATAATCGACTGCAAACCGTCCGACTCTGGCAAATACACTTGCAAGGCAACCAATTGTCATGGAACGGACGAAACGGAATGTGTTGTAATTGTCGAAGGTAAGAATATATTTTTCAACTATATTGAATTGAACGTTATTCTTTCGAAAAATTAGAGATATTTTGAAAACTCTTTCACAGCGAAATTATTAGTCAATTCAATAAAATCTGCATTATATGCAATTTTCACTTAATGCAAAATATTTGTTTACACAACAATTATCCTCTTAATTTAATTGGAATTAAAAATTAACGAATCCTCCTCCTAAAAAGTATACGTACTTGATTATTAATTCACACCAAACTCTTTATATCAACACAAAAGAATTTATACAAATAACTAAATTTTATTAAACCTTACTTAAAAAATCTTTCATAGGAGAATGGGTAACGCCTGAGCAAGCAGAGCTCGCTCATAATTTCTTGTATTCAGGAGGTAATTTCAATTGTATTTAAATATATTGTAAATAGTCTGTAGTAAGCACTTAAAAACTTTTTTGAAAAATACTAAATCAAAATTTAAAACCCTTCCACTTTATTACATTTACATTTAAGATTTATTTCCCTAAACATCGCATATCCTTACTAGTTCCCCTTATTTTTAAAAGAAGTTGAAAAGTTAGTTTTGCGGATCATATATAAATTATATAATGAAAATTTTTTTAAAAATATTATATATTTATATGAAACAAGTAATTCAATAATTAACTAAATTGGTGTTATATTTTTAATATATCCGTAATACATTAGTGCGAATTATAAAATAATCTTGCAATGCTTTAAAGAAGATATGTGCGACAGCATGTAGAACTGAGCAAAGGAACTAAGAACTAAGAACAGGATTAGCGCTTCCCCCAAATGCTATTTCATTGACACGATATGCAATATTATTTATGACATATGAAGTTTGTGTTGTCCAAAAATTTTTAGTTTTATTCATTATAATAATTTTATTTGCGTTCTGTTTGTTAATTTTTATAAGGATCTACTTTAAGTCCTCACTAAGGTGCATATTGGAATAAACATTAAATTATCGTAACAAACAAACAAAAAAGTAACCATTAAAAAACGTAACTCACAATATATTTAACTATTCACAGCCAAAAGACGCACGATTAAATCATTGAATAATTTGTGGGTAAAGTCGGTTAAATATTTTTTTCTTTTGAAGTAGCTGGCTCATTCAAATTGTACTTGTTTGTTACAATAGTTTATTACAATTTGTTTATGGAGCAACTCACCATGAAGACTCTCAATCACCATCGAACACATAGTTTGCTTAAGTTTCATATAAAAAATGAATACACGAGTATATAGTTATATTTATACGAGGTACGTCGAGCAAGTAAGCAAAACTGTGTTTGTAGTGCTCAGTTGAAAATGAACACATTACTTTAAGCGCCAATAAGGGTGAGGTAGAATACGGTGAGATAGACGGTGATTAGAACTGATTTGACAAGTCGTACCAGTACCCCCCGGCAGCATTATAAGTTTATTTATCTATTATCCAAATACGAAAGCCGACAACAACCGAATGAACAGTCGGCTCTCTTTGCTCTAGGCATCATTCCCGCCTGTACATGATGTGAAGCATAAAATCGAAAGTACGATATTTTTGTAATCTATGCGTCATCTTTGCTAATATATATAGTCTTTGATTGCACGAACGATGATTTTAACCCAAATTCGCACTTCTTTTCTCTACGAAATCAATCCGAATTTTTTTGATTTTTGTAAATTGTGAGATCAAGAAGCAGCTCCTCATCGCCAATCAAGAAAATTCAAACTGTCTCTTCGACAGTTCATGATGTGAATCAGGATAACAGAACTGAAACGGGACATTCATTTTTACAAAGAGAATATTGAAATGTGTGAGGGAATCACCTCACATTCTCATAACCAAGAACGTAAAAAATATTGGTTCAGTCAGTACTCTTAATTCGTAACATTCGAACTAATTGTGGTATCTTAATGTTCAGTTTAAAAAGAGTATAAAATTTGCTTAAAAATAAAAAATATAAAAATTTACGTTCTTCGCATTAAAATTTTAAGATTGAAAGATCCGACATTTGTTATTTTTAAATAAATCTAATAATACGATAAATAGTCTTATATATGAAAGCGTTGATGAAATTTATTAACTACATTAAACAAATTAATCAAATGATTGTATTATTGTATACTATTTACATATTTATACTCACATTATTTATCTTCTTTTAATATGATTATAATGATTAAAATTACATTAGACCGAAAATACATTGAGCAACCTATAAAACCAGCACCACCACCAATTGTAACATCTCGTCAGTTTACCTCATCATCATCATCGAGTGCACACAACGCAACATCCTTCCAAAACTCTTTTTCAAATACAACTGTAACACACAATTCTTCGAGCAGCAAGGTAAAAAGAAAATGAACATTGAGCAGAACATTACATTAATAATCTTTTTACTTAGACTGTAAATAATTCAAGTTCCTCAACGACACAGAACAGCATTTCTAGTAAGAAAAAATACGCTGGAAGCAGCAGCCTACAAACTCCTGGAAGCCCATCAAGATCTCGCAGTGCAACAAAGGAACTAATACGTAAGTTATATTCGTGATGTAGTGATTTTCTTACATTTAGATTTAGACAAAATTTTATTTTTGATCTACTATTTTCACCTACAATAAAATTATATTATGCAGTACCCCCAGATGACTCACTGATGTGTAAACCAGAGTTTACAAAACCTCTGCAGGACATTGCAGTTCGGGACGGTGAACCATTGGTACTAACTTGCAATGTGAAGGGCGACCCAGAACCACAAATCACGTGGTCAAAGAATGGTAAATCGATTTCATCGTCGGAAATTATGGATTTGAAGTATAAAAATGGCATTGCAACGTTAACCATCCACGAGGTGTTTCCCGAAGACGAAGGTGTATTCACATGTACTGCGACAAACTCAATTAGTGCCGTAGACACTAAATGTAAATTGACTGTAAAACGTAAGTAGATGAAAAACAGTTGTAGGGACACTTAGCAATTTAAAAAAATAAATAATCACTTATTTTAGCACTTGACAAAAACTCAAAGAAACGTCACGTTACCGGCAGCGATAAGCCACCAAAGATCGTAAGCCATTTGGAGTCCCGATTCGTCAAAGATGGCGAAGCTGTAACTTTAGCTTGTCGCATAATTGGTGCCGAGCATTTCGATGTTGTTTGGTTACACAACAACAAAGAGATCAAGCCTAGCAAAGATTTCCAATACACCAATGAAGCCAATATATATAAACTGCAAATAGCAGAAATATTCCCAGAAGATGGTGGTACATACACTTGTGAAGCTTTCAATGATGCAGGCGAATCGTTTAGTACTTGCATAATTAATGTCCTAGTACCTGGCGAAGAACCTAAGCAACCAACGTTCGTCAAATTTCCAATTTCTGTCAGCGTGCAAGAGGGCGAGCTGGTCAAATTTGAATGCGAAATCCAGGAAGAACCTCTAAATTTGTCTTGGCTCAAGGATGGTAAACCATTAGATGAAAGCCGTTCGCGATATTCATTTACCAAAGATGGCAAGCAGTACTCTTTCACAATTGGTAAGACCAGTTTAGATGATGTCGGACAATATCAAGCTAAGGCAATTGGCAAAAAAGGCGAAACATTAAGTTCTTTCTCTGTAAACGTGCACTCATCCGATGCCTAACCATCCAGTGTATCATGACAATATATTTAGAAAGATCAGCAATAACATATACATTTCTACAGTTCGATTTTGCCTTCATGTCTCAATTATTATTAGTGCCCCCATTTTTCCTATGGATTATATTTTGAATAACATAACCCTTAAAATTTGTTGCTATTCTCTGAATGTCTCATAAATGAAGCACAATAGTTGTATCTTTTCAGTTTACCTAAAATGTACTAACCGTGCTTTTTTGTATATTTTATTATTAAAGTAAATTTAATCAAACATAAAATATTGATTGAATATAGCTAGCCAAAGTCCGTATATGTATCAGCCTGGCATCCTCAACAAATCAACATCTTCACAAAAAGGCTATACTAAAGCGGGTTTCAAGCATTCATATCAACTAGATGTCAAAAATAAAATGTATTTTGTTAAAAATTGTAGCCTCAAAAAATTATATTTGAACATTTTTCAATAAAAAATTGTTTATTCGACAAGAACACTTACTTTTTTTAAATTTTTACCTACCACAGTTGGGGAATAGAGCTACTCGTACAATACTATAAACTCGATAGTTTTAAATGAATAGTTTAAACAATCGATTGTACTATCGAAATTGCATCTAAAAAGTAAGATGATCGTTAATTAAAATTTCTAGAGACTTTGCTTTAGTGAAATTAATCGATTGTGATTGGGGGAATACATTTAAAGGATCTAATTTTTTTTACTAATTTATTCACGTTGCTTTTTACAGACAATAGTGACAAGAAAATCGTTTAGTATTGTAATATTGATGTTTTTGTCTCATTCATAGTTAATAGCACTAATAAAATTGTAGTTTAGGTGTGGATGCCCTTTCGCGCATTTGCTGAAGCCGCGACTCATGTTCTTGTTCCGTTTCTGCGGCTCTAGATGTGGATGCCCTTTCGCGAAGATTTTGCAAACGTGATTCGCGTTCATCGGGATTTTCTGCTGCACTTTTTTCGCTCATCTTTTTTGATTTTCTGGTTTTTTACTAATGGATGCTTTTTTTGGTGGCATTTTTTTGAATTCGAAAGAATTGAAAAACAAATGAAAATAATAAGCGATAATAATTTTATTTATTTACGAATGAAACACTGACAAAAAAAAGAAAAAGTGACTGTCAAACAAATGAATCGGACCCCAAAAGCTATGAGCCCTATGGCCCTCGCGGATCCGCTAAGTGAAATGGAGGTTAACAAAAGCATTGGCGTATCCAGAGGGAATGAAATGGGGACGTTCCTCTCCCAACAGCATTTTTGTTCAGTAGAGAATTATTTTTTCCGCTTTATTTTCATAAAATATTAGGGGCGAAAAAAATAACGTGGTATTTAAAATTGGTTTATAAAGTATCGTCCTGTTTTCTCTCCGTGGTGAGCAAATTGTGAGAAGGCAACCACTCCCCTTAATTAGGGGTTGGTGCGCTGGGTTTGGTTCCCGCCACCGCAAAAGAAAAACGTATCAGTGAAGACACATGGAAAGCTGGTTGATGTCCTCGACAAATTTAAGGCTGACATCACCGCAATATAGGAAATGCGATGGATTTGACAGGGCTGCTCAAAAAAGGCATACTGTGACATCTTTTATAGTTGCCATACAAAGAAGCACGAAACTACGAGGTCTTGTCACCAGTTTCAAACCTGTGTCCGAGCGCATGGCCGCGGTACGTATCAAGGCTAAGTACTCCAATATTAGCCTGATTTGTGTACACGCCCCGACGGAAGTCGCAGACGATGCGGCCACAGATGAATTTTACGAGCGTCTCGAAATCTCTACGAGCGCGGTCTCAATCACGATGTAAAAATCGTGCTTGGCGATTTCAACGCCATAGTAGGGAAGGAAAGAATCTTTGACTCAATAGTCGGAAAATTTAGCCTCCAGCAATGGAGAGGGGCTAATCGATTTCGCCGCAGTTCGGAACATGGTAATCAGTAGCACCATATTTCCACACTGAGACATACACAAGATTATCCGTACACAAGGCTACTTGGCGCAGTCCCGATCAAAAGACACGCAACCAAATTGATCATGTTGTGATCGACGGCAGGCACGCATTGAGCGTTTTAGATGTGCAAACGGTACTAGGTCCTCAACTCGGACCACTTGTGGCAGCCAAGGTACGCATCTGGCTCAGCATGGTGCATTGCGCACGTTGCAATCACAACAAACCGCCGAAGCCTTTATGCCAGGCCCTCCCAACTGTTCCGGGAGTCATCTCCTGCTTCTGAAGATATAGGTGAGCAGTAAAGACATATATCCCACTCCGTGGATACGGCTGCCAAGGAGGTCATTGGGTACACCAGACCTGTGACGAACCCTTGGTATGACGTGAAGTGCCGCCAAGCTACTGCAGAGATAAGCGCCGCTTACAAACGACCTCTGTAGACGGGAGCAACACGAGCTGTTAGAGAGCGATATCGTGAGAAACAGAGAGAGAAGAAACGCCTTTTCAGACGCAAAAAAAAGGAACAAGAAAAGCGTTAGCTTGAGGATGTTGACGAGTTATGTCAAAGAAATGAATCTCGAAAGTTTTATCAAAATGTCAAGCTTCTGAACGAAGGTTTTAAGCCCGGTGTTTCTTTCTGCAACGACAATAATGGAAGTCTGGTTACAGATGCACATTAATCACTGAGACTATGGAGAAGTCACTTCTCTAACCTACTTGGGGGCGATGAAGAGAATAACACCACCGATGTAGAAGCATACCTAGAACCACCAATTGACGATGGCTATATTGTAGAGCCACCAGATTTTAACGAGGTCGACTCAGTAATTAAAAAGCTGAAGACCGGTGACGAAGAGTTGGTAAGGCGTATGCACCAACTCTTATGTAAAATATGGTCCGATGAATGCATGCCCAACGACTGGAATATCAGTGTTCTTTGACCTATCTTCAAGAAAGGAGACCCCTCTATCTGCACGAACTACCGGGGAATAAGTCTCCTTTCAATAGGATATCATACACAAATGCACTGATAGGCCAGTATCAGTGTGGCTTCAGACCAAAGAGGTCGACCAGTGACCAAATTTTCACTCTACGCCAAACCTTGGAAAAGACCCATGACTACAATAAAGACACACACCACCTATTCAATATTATAGGGCCGCTTTCGACACGCCGATAAGAACGAAGTTCTTCAGCGCCCTATCTGAACTGGTATCCCAGCAAAGATCGTTTGTCTTTGCATGATGACGGAACAAAAATTACCAGCGACAACAACGGTTGTAGAGCCACCTAAGTAATTAAGTAAGTATAGTTCCCTCTCCAAGAGAGCGTTCTGGATCCGCCCCAGACAATAGTGACTGTCCAAGACCTGCTCTCCATTCTGAATAAGATGGACTGACATCAGAGTCGGATTTGGATGTCAGGTGAATTTGTCTACCCAGAAAAAATTTTCGACGAGCAGTTGGAAGAAGCGGACAGCATGATGACGAAGAAAACTCGCAGACAAAATATTGCAGTTACTCCAGATAAACATACACCAGCGGCATTTGCCATGCTCCTGATTTACCTGTTCGCAGGCAAAACAGACGTCGGTCTCGTCCAGCAGCCATGGACTTTATACAACTTATACAAACTTCTGTAATACCAAAAAGAGGGTAACCAATAACTTGCATTATGGTTTAAACCGCAATCAATGCGTTTTTACTCCTTCAATTTTGTACGGGGACTTGTATGCTGCGAACCCAGAATTGGATTCAAACCGATATAACCTGGCGTTGATATACATATACGGCCCACGATCAAGAAGAATATACCATCCGGCCGGCTTTAATGTGATAGCCTACACAGACGACGTAGTTCATATTACATGAAAAGTTTTTCCAATACTTATGGTACTTAATGCAAACGGATCAAGTGACGGGTTGACCCGACAAAAACGGAAGTCGTACTCTTTACAAGGAAATATAATCAGCTAGCTGGACTTCTCTGTATCCATTGACTATTGGATATAAACAGCCAAGAGGCTCATACTCCTTGCAGTGCTTGTCTGGTAGACGGGAATAGAAAAAGTAAACGTTTAGAAAAAGTTTAAAGAAGTTCAGAATTATGTCTTAGATACTTTGGTAAATGACGGATTACTGTGTTCCTAATGTAAGTTTGAACAAAGCATACTCTGTTTCAATACCCACTCAACAAGACTGGGCCAATTACCCTCACACCCAAATAGACGAACGATTCCAATAGAAGTATTTTCGAAAAATATACCTACCAGGCCGATGTGCTCGCTATCCAAGATGCCATGGTATGCCTGGCTGGATGTGTAGTTATTTCGAAGACTGCCTACCTATACTCAGACAACAAAGCAAATTTCAAAGCATTATTAGACTTAAAAACAGTTTCTATATCCCGTACATCTATTAAAGAGATGCAAAACCACTTCAGAATCCTTCTCCTCTGCGTGGCTGCCTTAGAGATATCAAAGGCAATTATAACTTCCTACGTTAAGAACAAGCACGCAAACTCGTTAAGAGAAAAACTGGATTAAATAACCAATAATATGGACTGAAAAAACACTAAACTGACGTGGCTTGCTTACAATATAATATATAGAAGTAAGACTTCCACCTTGATGTAGTAACTTACCACTATTTGATAGGCAAACTGCTGTCAGACTCAGTGTCGACTCAAACGACATATGTAGAAGATTACGGAATAAGGAGTCCAACACCTTATGTACACGTATCTGGCCTTAAGTAAAAAAAGGGTTGATTGCATATACAACCTCGTGGACACATAAAAAACGACAAAAGATCCAATTTGTAGTTTGTCAAATCCTTGAAATAGTTCACTACAGGAGATAGCTGAAGATTATTTAATATATATTTACCCCATGGACCAATAAGCCCAAGTCAAACAGTTAGCTGCTTGACATTTCTACCTATCTACACCACTGCATACATCCCGCGCCACAAGTTTCAATAGTCATGCATATGTAATCCAAAATTTGTACAAAAAATCAACATTTTCAAATAACATTAAAGTAATTTATTTTCCAACTGTTACTGACAATTTTACTTTTTCTCATTTATTTATTTAATTCTCTTAACATTGAAGATAAATTCATATCTTTTTAGATAACATTAACTAGACTAATTACAATCCATATACACCATAATCATTTATATTAATATTTCGCCAATTTTTAAACCTTTTCCGTTTGTCGTCGTAGTTCTATTACTGAACGATTCCTAAACTTCCATATTTTACAAGTTTGTTCCATTGAAAAATAATATTCCTAAAAAAAAAAATAATAAAAACAAAATAAAAGTACTCGTAAACACAAAACATATAAAAAATGTTTACTTTTTTTAATGTTTTTTTGGATAATATTTTATGTTTAGCATGCAAAATACAAAACAGCACTAAATACCAACAAAAGAAAATAGCTTAAATACTCTTCACTCTTCCCCTTTGCTCACAACACTGGAATTTGAATTTTTAAATTTTGGAATGGTTACTTATATTTAATAATTTGCAATATAATCAAATTAATTCAGGATAGGGATAATTTTTGGATATGGAATAATAAGAAATAGTAGGTAGTAATTTTAAAAAATTACGAACTTTTGAATTATAGACGATTGAGATGTTAGCAAGCATGCTAGACAGATGACCTATAGAGGCCTCAAATATTTATTAGTACATATAAGTACATATATAAGTACAATACGGATAAAAGTATAAAATACATTTATCAGCTATTGTTAATTACACTTAATATCTAACTTAATTGGATTTACCTATGGTATGTTGTGAACCAATTTCAATACATTTTTTTTTAATAAAATCATTCCAACACAAAAAAAAAAATGGAAAAGTGGAAGCTATACCTTTAAGCGACCATATCACGTAGTATGTTACTACTTCTAGTTATAACAATTATCTAAACCAGTTTCCAAACAAATATCTCTAAAATTGAGTGAATTAGAGCAGTCTGAATTGGAGCAGTACGCTCACAGAAAATCCGATGCAAGTATATCGCGCTCACTCACTCTCTTGGCTTTTTCTACACTGGTAGACATGTTACGGGGAAACGCAGTGAAATACGCTTAGGCTGACGTCAGAGTGCATGCTAGAAGCCATACAATACGTGAAGTGATAATATTTCGTGCTATAAGGAATACTTGAAGATGTCAAAGTGAAAGCGATATGTAATTCTAAAAAATCCTGTTATAAATAAAATAGTCTCCAAAACATTGCATAAACAACAACAAAGACAAACCTAAAAGCGAAAGCGAGTCCAAGAATAACGCGGTTTCAAAATTGTTTTTCGATTCGAGATCGCATTATCGCTTGATTTCCGCTGCGTTTCCACTTTGACACCTTTTGAGCGATCACATAAGAAAGTGAAAGCAGTTATTTGCATTTGTGATTTAGCGCCTTATTAGCGATTTTAGCGTGCACTCTAATGTCTATTGAGGTTACGTCATATAATGAATGACAACTCTGATGAGGAATTTATATAATTCATTGTGTCCCCGAACTTTTAAGGCGTTGCAAACATTAAAACTAAATTATAATACTATTCACACTCTGTATGCAAAGTGTAAAACACCGTAGTATTTGTATATTTCACTTCTTGTAAGTTCGCTTCTTGTAAGTTGCACTTTGTAAGTATACCTGAAAATATTTTCCATTGTCTCCATTAAAATAAAGAAATTTTCAAGTTATAAGAAAGTAACAATTATTTGACTAATAGTCAGTGACTATAAAATATAACTAATACACTCCAAATTAAAGTTCAAGGTAAAGTCTCTGAATGGTATATTGAAGAATAATATGTATAAAAATTTAGTAATATTTAATAATAATGCAAAATAATAATTCAGATATTGTAGATTCTGTCAAAAAAAAAAAACAAGTAAAAGCTATAGTCGAGGTAGGCCCAAATTTACATGCAAATTTTGCTTTCGACAAATTTTATTACAAACTAGGTTAAGCAATTTTTGAGGCAAATCATGGTATACCATAAAATTAAATCGAATATTACAACAAAAATTTGATAATCAATTATTATGTTTTTTTACCACTGAGGTAAACCGGTTGCGAGTTATGAAAATTCAAGTTGCATTTGTAATAGTCCGATACCTGGGATTCGGACTATTACCTCTCATTCAAACCCATCTCCTTTTTTGCGCTTTTGTAAAAAAACTACGGTTGCACCGTAGTAAACGTTGTTTGGTTAGGAGTACTTGTAGTGATAAAAGCAGAGCATTTTAGACAGCATTTGCAAATTGCTTGCCAAAACAAATATTTTTTTGAAAACGTTCACTCTTCTCTTTAAATTTAAGTGCAAAATAAGATAAAACGGTGACTTCGGTATAACCAAAGCTTTAATACTTTCATATTAATTTAAAAAGTTGCATTCAATACTTTAAATAATATGATTCTTTCCACACTATAAGTGATTAACTCAGAAGAAAGTATTACCTGCAAAAATCACTAATTGGGTGGTGGGTCTGTATGCCATTATATATATGTGAAGCGTCTTATATATATGAGAAGAAGACGTATCAAGCAATACGTAATCTAACGAGTAGAGGAACAATAAACATAA
>JAWNNQ010000398.1:2500-158085 GCA_035044765.1 Leucophenga montana | reverse complement strand
CTATAATAAAATTTTCTGAGTACTTAATTTTTACATTTACGTTTTACATGATTTAACATATTACATTAAAATATAGTAACTTAAGCTTAATGTCCTTGGACATGATAGATCTAACGGGTGTACTCGCTGAAGCCGCCTCGTTGTTGTTGAATTATCACGTAAATTACAGTGAATATTACAGTGCTGATAAAGTTTTTCTATGTATCTGGTGCTATGTCTCTTGATTTCTTCAGCTATACTTGGCATCTTAAGATCGTTATGAATATTGTTATTGCGTATATACCACGGAGCTCGAGTGATTTTCTTAAGAGTGATGTTTTGATACCGTTGAAGTATTTCGATATTTGATACAGCTGATACACCCCATAGCTGGATGCCGTAAGTCCAGACCGGATTAAGTATGGCTTTGTATAGTCTGACTTTGTTGTCCAGACTAAGCTAATTTTTCCTTTTCGCCACTATATGGTCTTTAAAAGTTAGCCTTTTGTCAAGCCAAAAGCCTAGATAATTGACTTTGTTTTGTTTAGGAATCACCACACCATTAAAGCGTGCCCGATCGTTACCCTTATGTCGAAGTGCGAATAAGACATGGACGCACTTGGCTGCGTTTACTGCGATATTCCACTTGTTCATCCAGTCTTGGGTTTTGTTCAGTTGGTTTTGAAGCAATTGTGTCGCTGCTTTAGCACTGGAAGCTGTAGCAAGAATTGCTGTATCGTCAGCATATGTCGCTATAGTTACTTCATTGCAGGTAAGGTCGGGCATGTCAGCTATGTATATGGTCTAAAGCAATGGGCCCAGCACGCTTCCTTGAGGCACTCCTGCCTGTATGCTTTTTAACTCAGATGTGGCGTTTTCGTGTTTCACGTAGAAGCTTCTGCCCTGTTAATATGATCGAAGAAAGCGGAACTGTGTGCAGGATAATGTCATTTTTATTTTGTATAACAGCCCCTTGTGCCATACGCGATCAAAGGCTTGTTTCACATCAAGGTATACGGCCGAACATAACTGTTTCCCTTCAAAAGAATTTTGAATGACTTCAACGATTCTGTGAACTTGCTCTGGAGTTCCATGCCTTCGTCGAAACCCGAATTGATGGTCGGGGAGAATATCGCTTTCTATTGTCGGTAGCACTTTACGAAGAAATATTCTTTCGAATATTTTTGAGAGTACCGCCAGCAGACTGATAGGGCGATAGGATGATAATTTGTTCTCAGGTTTTCCAGGCTTTGGAATTAGAATTACCTCTGCGCACTTCCATTGGCTAGGGAAGTGGCCAAGCCTGAAGCACACTTTATATATTTCCACTATTAGTTGTAGACAATTATAGGGAAGTGCTTTGATTGTTGCTATGTCGATTCCGTCGTATCCAGAAGACCTTTTCCTTACCAGAAGTTCATTTGTAAGCTCTTCCAAACTGGCTGGAGTTATCGGAACATTGTCACAGCAAGGTGCTTTGACTACTCTTTCTACCTCTGCTTCGTGTGCACTACTGCAAATCGCGAATGGACCAAAATATGGTCCGATGAATGCATGCCCAACGAATGGAATCTCAGTAATCTTTGTCCTATCTTCAAGAAAGGAGACCCCGCTGTATGCGCGAACTACCGGGGAATAAGTCACCTTTCAATAGGATACAAAATTGTGCCCCGCGTACTGTGTAAACGGCTGGAGCCATACACGAATGCACTGATAGGCCAGTTTCAGTGTGGCTTCAGACCAAAGAGGTCGACCATTGACCAAATTTTCACTTTTCGCCAAATCCTGGAATAGACCCACGAGTACAATAAAGACACACACCACCTATTTGTCGATTAAAAGGCCACTTTCAATACGCCGATAAGAACGAAGTTCTTCGACGCCCTATCTGAACTTGGTATCCCAGTAAAGATCGTTCGGCTTTGCATGATGACGCTATCACACACCCAAAGCGACGTCAGAGTAGGAAAGAACCTCTTCAAACCCTTTGATACCAAGAGATGTTTCAGGCAGGGTGATGCTTTATCGTGCGACTTTGTCAATCTCCTGATGGAGTACATCCTACGCCAATGCCCATAAGTAGAACGATAGGGCACGATCTTCCATAACGAAGTGATGCTACTCGCATATGCTGATGACATAGACATCATAGACGGAGATTGAGAAACAGTCACGTCTCATGCTCCTAGCGGTGAACAAGGACAAGACGAAGTACTTGGTGTCCACTCGCAGAACATCACCGCGTCTTGGACGGTCTGCGAGTATGGAGAATTTCAACTTCAACGTTGTAGAAAACTTCGTCTATCTGGGAACAGAAATTACAGCGACAACAATGTTAGCCGAGAGATCAGACGAAGAATCACGCTTGCTAATCGCTGCTACTTTGGGTTCAGCAAGCAAATTAAAGGTATAGGCCTCTCTCGAACTATGTATATAAAAATCTATAAGACACTGATAATTCCGGTCCTGCTGTATGGCGCAGAAGCATAGACACTGACATCAACGGTTACAGCGTCTTTAGGAGTGTCCGAGAGAAAGATTCTTCGTAGGATTTTTTGTCCCCTTAGAGTTGGCGTCGAGTTTAGGAGCCGTATGAACCATGAGCGGTATGAGCTGAATGATGAGATTGACATAGTCCAGCTCATTCAATTCCAGCGGCTGCACTGGGCTGGTCAATTCATCCGGATGAACCCCGAAGCTCCAGCACTAAAGGTTTACGACGGAAACCGGCACTTGATTGGTGGACGGCGTCAGAGAGGACGTCCGAGCTTAAGATGGCAAGATCAGGTCTATGATGACCTGAAGAAGCTCCGGTTTGCCAGCGACTGGCGCCTGCGCGCAATAAACTACACCGAATGGTGCGCTTTCCTACTTGTGGCCTTGACCGATAGACGGTTGTAGAGCCACCTAAGTAAGTAAGTATGACAACTCAGCTGTGCTCGACTAGATATTCACAATTTTCAAACACGGACCTACAGCACTCATATTTATGCCTTGGACGTCTTGGAAGATAACATTATGCGAACCATTGCTGAGATATGGCCCCTAATGCTTGAAAAGTGTTGTAAAGTTTTATTTCCAGAATGCATACCATCCGATAAAGCCGCCCACCATACCGGAAATCACATATAAACACTAATGTCATGAAATTATCTTTCTAAATGCTCCAATTTTCAGTTTGAAACTATGTAAGCTCAGTATTTTAATTCAATTCAAAATTCTGCACCTCTAAAAAAAACATCCTTTAGTATCTTCATACTATGCTCCGGGAACACACTACGTATGCTTAATATTTTCAATTTTCATTTATTCTGTTTGCCTCGTCGTACACAAAATCACTTTAATGCATAAAGTTTTGAAATATTTCTCTTTTTATTTTGAATAAATGCAGTAGAACTTTTTCTTATAAGCACAAAATAAAGACCTTCTGTCAGTCAAGTAGTTGAACGAAAAAGAAGAAATATGCAAATTTTTGAAAAAATGAAGTTATGTAAAGCCAGATTGAAGTGTTCCGTTTGAAAGTGATTGAAAGTTTCATATAATGTTTGTAGTTCTGCATAAATCTGCATTTAGAAAGTTTTTAAGGTACGATAAGATATAGAAGATTAAATAGAGAAATAAAATAATGTATAGACAAATCTCTTTATTGCTTTATTATTGCTTTATGCACGGCAGTCGAAGAGTTTTAAATTCTTAGTTTCGGTACCTAAATATTCAAACAAAGAAAATTATATCGCGGTGCTCAAATTGGATTAACATATTCCTTTCCAATCAAGAGCTGACTGACTAGAGAGCTGACAGGACACATATAATCTATCTCGATTGTGGCACGTTAAAATAATAATGTAATTATAAAAAGCACTCTGCTCATTATGAGAAGGTAGCTGACAATCCATTCATTGCCATCTGTAACCTGACGCTTGGTTTGCATGCTGAAGCCAATCAAAATGACGAAATTCCTGCTCAGTGTACTGATCAATCGAATCTTCATGCGCGGTGTGGCAGGTGACGCCGTCCTGCTGAAATCACATGTCATCTACTTCCATATCGTCCAGTTGTGGCCACAAGATCTCCAATATCATGTTACTGTACACATGTAAGATCCAATCATGTCGCCTGACGAAAATGCGACGAACCCATTCAGATGGAAATGCCCCTCCTCATCGGCGAAAATGATTTGTTTCGAAGAATTATAATTCACTCCATTTTCCTCCGCCACACATTGGAAACTCGTTGCTCAATTGTGTAGCGCTTCATCTTTAATAACCGAAATAATCGTAGATGCCAACTGTCAAATTTCAGGGTTGCCACCTGTACAGAAAAGAAAATAGTAGGCCATCTAGTTCTTCCGTATGTCAAAATTGAATAACTCGAATCGAAAAGTCATTCAATATTATTTTATCTGTAAGTCAATACAATTTCATTCAATTTTGAAAACTGTGCGTGGTTATCGTAAAAAATATGATAGAAATTCACCTTCACCGACTACGTCCGTAATGCTCCAATGAAGTTGTTGAAGCGGTAAGAGCGAGTATTGCCGATATGCTAAATATGTCTTATCAACGCCTCTTTACTTATTAACATAGGAAATACAAAAAAAAAAAAAAAAAAAACAACAAAAAAGTTTAAGAACTAAAATAATAGCATCCGTATACGTATTTCAAACTATAGGAATAAAAATATATATGTAAAAATCAAAAAACCAAAAAGTCGGTGATGTATTTCTATGGGGCTACGGTACAAAAGATATTTGTTTATGTCGCAGTGCCCGTTTTATCTCTGTCTGACTGATTCTTAGATAAATAAATGGCCGGTGAGATCCTGTCACCACTTGTTGTCATGCGGCTTAGGCCGTCACGTTTTGATATATATGTGAAGCATTCATCCATCCATTGATATTGATTTCAAGAAATAAGATTTTCATACAATAAACTAAAAGTTGGTGTTGTCTTTTGCACATCTATTGATATTGACGACACACAGGGGAGAGATAGACAGTCGGACGGAAATGGCTAGTTCGATTCCTCTTGTCGAGTTGATTAAGAATATATGTACATATATACTTTATGGGGTACCCGATGCTTTCCTCAATACGTTAAAAATTCATTTGCAAAATTATAATACTATTCATATAAGTACTACGTGTGAAGAGTATAATATAAATTAATTTTTTTTTTCACTGGGCTGTGCATACAGAGGACAAGTAGCAGTATGGTGATCATGGTGGGCGATGCATTCACATAGCTTAATATGCGCATGGATAAAGAGAGTCAAAATATCCAAGTAAGAATCTAGCTGTTATTGTTTCTCTAATGTCGTAGCTAAGAAGGAGGGACAGATAGATATGGCTTAGTCAACTCGACTTTTGATGGTGATCAAGAATATACACGTATATATACTTTATGTATTCTCCATTTTTCCCTTCTGCCTGTTATTTACACAAACTTAGTAAACCTTTGGCTTTCTCGAACACGGTATAAACCAAAAAAAAAAAAAGTAAAATTGTCTGATCTGGGGTTTTTCGCTTAATTAACAACAAAAACAAAAAATGTTCATACAAAAACTCACTTATAGTGGGCCTGGCAAGTTCATTTAATATCTAAAGAGGAATTATGGGAGTCTAAATATACAAACTCGGAGTCTCTATACAAATATACTGTAGTCTCCAAAAGGTCGTGGTTCAAATAGAAGGTCAAACAGACAGATGGACCTACGTAGCTATATCAATTCGATAATTAGCACGTAGTTTTACTGTGCTGATATGTTGATTTTTGACTGTGCTTGATGCTCTTTTTTATAGTAATCTCTTAAAATTCAAGTTCCTAACACTTACTACTTATCTTGAATTTTATCTTTGTACTGCGTTAAAAAATCATTCAAAATAGAGTTTTCCCCACCGTTCCATGTTCAAGTTTGTAATGATGTCAAGCTCTACTTTTTTTAATACTCCAAGATATGTTCGGTAATATGCAAGATAAACTTTAAGAGAAGCAATGTATTATATGGTGTTGAAATAGATGTTCTGTAGTTTCGTGTGACATACTATAAAATTCCCAAAGCATTCCAAGTTGATTTTTATTAATACAAAAGTTTGTTTGTAGCTTTATACTTTAAGACTTGATTTTATACTCACCGCTAACCGGTTGGCTTATCATCTATGCTTGGGTCTCAGTAGCATTGTTCGCCGATCAATAATAATGTGATTACAGTGTCCCTTCAGTTTCAGTCTGTCAATCACGTATAATGGTACCACGTTTAAAATATTATGCAGTTACTTTCTTGTTAGAGGCTAAACGAAGCATTATTAATCAAAAAGGAAGCAGAGTAAGTAAATATTGTAGTACCTTAAGTAACATAACTTTTTTGTGAAGACATAAAACAACATTAAGTTTAACATCATTTTAATAAACTTTAATTTGCATGAAAAGTAGCAAGAGACAATGCCACAAATCGAAATCAGCGCACATAACTTTTCAAAAAACAATAAGTATAATAATAATAATAATAATAATAATAATAATAATAATAATAATGTACCCGACTTGAGCTACTTGGTCTGCAACTGCTTATTTATCTTGCTTGCCCTTAGAAAATCTCATACTCATTTTCAAATTCAATAAAGTCGAAGTTGTTCTCGCCAAAGTTTTTGCAGTCAGGCAGTCAGGCAACAAGACAAGTCAGCACAGCAGGAGCAGAAGCCGCAAAGCTGTAAAAATCAGATTTGTGACCAATGAACCATGACAATAAGCGTTGAACATACTTCAACTCGGCGAAGAAGAAGTTGAACATGCTGCACACACTTTTTATACCCTTGTACACGTAGGTTAAAAAGGTATATTAAGTTTGTGCAAATGTATGTAACAGGCAGAAGAAGGTTTGGTAGAAACTATAAAGTACATATAATCTTGATAAGTTTCCGAAGATGAGTTGACATGGACATGTTCGTTTGCCGACTGTTTGAACAAACACATTTTGGAGACTGCAAGAGATAGGGACTTCAAATTGAACATTAAGTTTATCCTTACATCGTAAGATAACTAGTGTTAAATGCACTACGTAACCCCACTTAAAAAGGTAGGCCCACACAAATTTGTTTTAAGTTTTTGTATGAAAATATTTTGTTTTTGTTTTTTATTAAACTAGAGACTCCATGTTTTGCATATCTTAAGTCAATCCTTACAAAATAAATCATAAAGGTTCATATCGGACCAATTAAGAGAGTATTCCAATGTAAGCCTATTCTTATTTTTCAAATTTTTCATAAAAAAAGTTTTGTTTTAGTTTTAAATAGTTATAATTTATAAATAAATCTGAGCATACACGGTTTGGTCTAAAAATAACCGAACATTTTAGTTATAAAATAAAACAAGCATGATAGTATGTAAATAATATTCTCCATTGACTGTTTGACTTTCTGGAACACATTTCTTGTAACCAATACCCTTGGAATCATAGAAAGTTATCACCATTGCCTTGATGCTTGACTTTTGAAAACGCAATTTTTTAGGTTTATCTCATCTTGTTCCATTCTGTAGATTGTCGCTTAGTTTCAGGATCATATTTAAAACACCATGCTTCATCACCAGCTCTGACCGAATCAAGAAAATCTGGATCGTTTACAGCTGTTGCTCTACACGGGCAATTTTTTGATCATCACTTAACTGATGTGGAACAAAACGTGCACACACCGTTCTTTTACCAAAATCTTCAGTTTTGTAGATTGTACACTAAGATGAATTTAATTCTTCTGCCACAATGAAATTTGCATTTATTTCATTTACGATAGCGATTATTTCATTTACTTTTACCACTAACTCAGCACGATTAGATGCTATGGGTCGTCCAGGTCTTTTATCATCATTTAAATCAGCACGACCGTTGTTAAATCGTGCAAACCACGTGTAAACTTGAGTACGACTCATACAAACAACAAATTTTTTACCGAGCTTAAAACGGAATTTAATATTTGCTCTTTGCTACATTATGTCTTCACAACACATCTACAAAAACTGCTGTTATTAAAACGTGTGTCATTTTGTAACCTGTCAAACGATTACCATGGTTAGCTTAGCTGCTTTCGAAAGAAGAAAAATTCACCTTTCTAACACTGCCAACATTTAATAGATGGCGCTACCTCCGAGATCTATTCGTTCAAACAGACGGTCGGACGGACGGGCAGACGGACACTTCTATATAGACTCGACTTTCGATGCTTATAGAGAATATATATACTTTATAGGGACTGTTATGTCTCCTTCTATATGTTACATACATTTGCACTAACTTAGTATACGCAGGGTACTTATAAACAATCTGTATGTTTTTCGTGTTCAGCACACCTAAAATACTCTAAAAAAGTTTAAGAGATTGTTACTATCGTTTTAAAAGTGAAAATTGTAAACAAGTGTAGTTTATATAAGACGCCTTAAACAAGGTACAGGGTACACACTCGACTGCAGTGTTCTTTCTTATTTCTTATATTGATGTTTCATCGACGCAGTATATTGCTGCCGCAATGGAAATGGGCTATTATCGAGTCAATAGAACATATTTCATTTTATTTTTTTGTAATTGGTACACCCTGCGTATGCGCACGATTTATGCATTTTCCTTACGCAGCACATGTCGCATGTCACTGCAAAATTTTCCGCTTTAATTTTCAAATTAATGATGCTGCTTTGACAGTTTTAATGCGTTCCGATTGCTGCCGAAGCAGCCGGATCCGCCATTTTGGTATCAACTACGATAGAATCGATTCAAGTGTTTTGGCGTTCAAAGTTTTAACACAGTAATTCATTTTCGTTTGGCTTAATTAAATAAAATTTCAGAATGGAAACGAAATAAAATCAAGAAAAACCAAAACAAAATTATACAAGAATTTTAATGAGTATTTATAAGTCAAAGTACATTAAACACAGTTGTTGTTGCAGGAAAAAAGTGTAGGAGAGTGGCTGTTTTTCCTTTCTCAGAAAGTTCACCGGTAAAGAAGCAATGCTATATTGGATAGCAAGCTGACCTGTCGAGTCAATGTTGAAGAAAGGGTGAAAAAAAAATAACCAATGCGCTTTATGCAACGCAAAAGATGCACATGGAGCCTTTCACCAAGACTGATACACTGGATCTTCATTTCAATAGTAGGACCGATACTATTTTATAGAATTCTGGTATTTTAACAGGCTTGGAAGAACTTCACATGCCAAAAGCTTATGGATAGGACCCAACGGGATGCAACGTTGAGGTCCACTCCCACAAGAACACTGGTAACGGTGCTAGGAGTCTATTCATTGCGCGTCTACTCGCACAGATATCTGTCGATACGCCTCAGTTGGTAAGGAGATTAGCAGTAATACGTGATTCCAAAACCCAACTTTGCACAAACACCAACCTCACTGTGACCAGGAGACTGTTACATTACGCGCAATACAAATATTTACAGACGAATCCAAAATGAAGTCAGGAGTTAAGGCGGAAGTATACTGCGCACAGTCCGATTTAAGGCTCTCATATCAAATTACCCGACTATAGCAGCATATTCCAGGAGAAAGTATTCGCAATAAGGAAGTAGCCCTAAAGATGACCACCTTACAGCCAAGCTGTGATAAAAGCCTCCATCTCTTTCAGATATGTCGTAGCAAAAGAAGGCTTCAGGCTATCCCGAGAAGTAACAAAAGACGTACGAATATCTCTACAGACGTTATATAGCAAACTGGAAGAGGACGCCTGGGCCAAAGCTGGAGAGAGGTGGAAGTACAATATTCAAGATAATGTGGAAAGAACGCAACAATAAAAGTTTCTACAGATTGTTGGTCGGCATTATAACAGGGCATTGTCCACCATAACCAACATGGGCGATTGTATGAAATGCAAGTCTTCGTTTAAAGCGTTTCAGTTCAGACAATGGTTTTACGCATGTTTGCTACCAGAAGTAAAGCAATGCTTAAAACTGAAAGATTTAAACTTCAAAATGTCTTATTGGTAGATAATGCACCAGATCATTCTTCATAATTAAGGTATACAAATGTCAAAGTAGCTTTCTTACCCTCCGAATTCTATATTCTTTCTGTGGATGCACTATTATATGCATCTTTTTACATTGGAATACAAACCACTCCCATACAAACCACTCAACCATTTTTGCCTTTTTCAAAATCGTCTTGAAATTTGATATGACGGATTCTTATGTAATTACGTTCCATACAGATGTCAGAGAAAGGGTCCCTCCACATTTAGGAGGGGTCACCGTAAAAATATTGAATATAGTGGCTTCTTATGGACGAACGCTTCACATAGAGAAAAAGGTATGATTTCTCTTTTCTACGGTTAGCGCCCATACAAACTTGCCATCCACTTTTGAGATTTTTCATGAATAACTTTTTCATTTCAGGCAAAATCAACTTGACATTTGACATGGACAAACGATTTGCAAGGTGTATGTCACGCCCACATTTAGACCCCAATAAACTTTCATCCCACGTTCAGGTTGTTAGATTTAAAAAAAAAAATTTCAGTTACACCTGCTATGTTGACAGCTTAAAACTTGCAGTAAACTGTATTTTACTTCGGTGGGAAGTTAACTTTTTTTCCATTGTTACTCAGCACATTTTTCCGTTCATGTTCATTCCCTAAAAAAAAAAAACAAAGAGAAAAGCTTTACGTGATTTTAACTGGTGATTTCAGAACGAATTTGTAGAAGTATATGGAATGTGAATGTGTTAGTTTAAGAAACTTGTAAAATGTATTTCAGCTGTGGTTCCACAAAAGTAAACGTTTGCTTCAGCAATATATTTTACTCTAACTGGTTTTTGCATTAAGTACGATTTACATAACCATAACTCAAATTCAATTGAAATAATCGATATTCGGATGCTACTTACCAATATTTTAAATATGTTTGCCATCTCCAAACTGCTTAAAACCAAAGTTTCGAAACATTTTATTGCTTATTCATGTGCATCAAGTGCATACAAAACCGGAAAGTAAAATTTCCAACAGAATTCGACACTTGACTATATATATATATGTATACACTTCTATGATTTTTATGAAAGGTTACCTAACTGTAGAACGCATTCATGCGAACACTTTTTGTACATTCTCAAATTGCATACTTTGTGCAGTTTTATTTTTTCCATGTAATAAAAACTTTTTGAACCAAAGTCAACTAAGCAACAAATATCAATATTCAACAATCATGGAGACGTTCACTTTGCAATAAAACTTCTGTATATAGTAGCTACTAGTTATATGCATATATCGATCTATAAATACGTATCTTGCATATATGGCACACATATACCATATAGATAGCTGCCAGCCAATATACATCTTCATAAGCCTCAGAGAACATATAGTTCCGAATGCAAGCGGCACAAATGAGAAACGTCAAATGGCAGGCGATGACGACCAGCGATATCTATCTAAGGATGTGCGAAAACTTTTCATATAAAATTGATAGAAAAACTTTTGCCACAAAGTGACAATGATATGCGTCGTTAAGTGCAGCCGACTGCGATGAAAAGCAACAGCACCGCAGTAACAGCAACAGCGGCAGTAAAGGCAACAAGTTTACTCCCCAGAGACCAACGGCGTGCATAAAAAAAAAAGATGGTTTTTTTCGACTCATGGAACTGCCAGTAGAAAACTTTCTGTCATTTTTTAGTACTTTTGATGAATCGTCGTTAATAGTCTTACACTAGAAAAATGCTGCAGTTCATTTAAACTTATTTGGGAAAACTTGTCTTCAATGCATGAAGTGATACAAAGTATCCCACGAAAGCGAAGATACCGCTCTCAAAGTGATAGTGCGTTTCTGAGGTCGGTCGAAAAATGAACTTCTTACAAAGAGCAAATATTTAGTTGATGAACCAAGTTTATGATGATGGTGATTGTTTATCAAGAGTGGTGTTTAAAAAAGAATCTGAAAACATAATGAAATATATTTGCTAACCGAAATACGTGATTCACCGTATATTCTACCAAAACTGTACGTGAATTAATTAAAGATTAGCCAAAATCTTCATTGAGATACATGGAATCGAAATTGAGTACTTCCAAAACATCATTTTATCCTATTTTAACCGAACATTGCCTCTATCTTTTTTGTAAAAATGCGTTTGACGATGAAAGCAAAGTATTAAGCCATATAAAAGCCTTGTAGCAACATTTTGAACATAGTGTCATTTTCAGATGCAATAACTCCATTTCCAATGGACCTAATATCGCCCGAATGTAAAGAAAAATAGGAAACTTTCGAATGCACTAGTTCAAAAATAGGAGGCGCCACGAGAGTGTCCATAAGTATCCACCATATCAAATTTAAAGCTATATTGACCTAAAGAAAATACGTTTTTCATACAAAAAGTCAAAACTAGTAGGGTTGTTTGTATGAGGCTTCCCCAAAAGTTGGATGGGTCATACCCATTATGAAGCGTCCGTCCACAGGAAACAACCATGTCCACTTTTAAGTTAATATTGGCTGTAATAAAAAAGTTTGTCATACTAAAAGTCAAAAGTATGCGGGGGGCTACTCTAAAAAGTGGGTATGGTACTTCAACATGGATACCATATTTGACTGCAATAGAAATAAGACTATATAAATAAGTATATAAATAAGTATAATAATATTCACAATAACATGCAGTCAGATGGGCTGACATGTCTAGATCGACACGTCTTGTAGAGCTGATCAAAAATATATAATTTGTATGCTAACCGTTAAATCCTTTAATGTGTTATAAACTATCAGATAAGAAAGTTCTATAGTTCTTTACAAAATAAACACCCTTTACAAACGTATATTCATACGTATAGTTTCATCTCGTTTGCTTCTTGTGTTTCCTTCTAACGCTGACAGTTGCACATCGCGCTCACGAATTAAGGTTTGTGCACTCGTTCGTCTAATGCTTAATAGATTTCACCACAATTAGCACACAAGCGGGCAAGTGCAACTGACATCAAACATGATTACATGAACATGAGCTGCTCGTGCCGCTGCAGCTGCTGCAGCTGCTGCTACTTTGATGCTGCTCACTTGACTGACGTGCACGCAAATATACACTGACACAAACACTACACTACACTATACTACACAGAATGAGGAATGCTAGGACGACTCTGGAGTACGTGTCCTTGTCAGCCCACGTGCATGCTACACTTTTTCTGCTCGTTAATGTTTGATGCTGTTACTGGTTTCGTTGTCATCGCTGCTGACTGCTTTAACTTGCTAATGAGCCTCATTAACGTAATTAGTGTTGTACATGTGTAGCAACCAGCTCTTCGGCTTCAACTGCTGCCAATTGCTTATACGTTGCTCTACTGCATAAATGGGTAATCGCACGACTCTATGCTGTATGATGTATGCAATATATAGTTTAAATGCTGGTTGTCATTGAGCACTGTTTCAATGGGTAACAACGGTGGAATCGAAGCTTAACACTCTTCACACACAGTTTTAAATATAACCTTTTTTAAGACCGGTATTTTACTCAAAGATGCCAGAAATCTGCAGCGATGTAACGTAACTTGTGCACCGCAATTTTCAACGCAATCACTCAGAACTCAAATGATCTTGCGGTGTTTAAGTATTTTTCATTGCATCAGTGTCTAAGTTATATAATGAGTTATATAGGGTGTCCCAACAAGAATGCACGATTTAATTTAAAAATGTACAACATATTTTTTGAGCCAGTGCTGATATTTGTATTACATTTTAAAGTAGACAAGTTCCGATTATGTATGGAAAAAAGTATCCAGCAAATGGCCTGCTCAACTCTAAACATTGTGAAGAGCCTTGCTTTTTTATGAAGTTTTTTATGACATTTTGTCAAATAAATGGCTCTATCTCACCGATGACGCTTTTGATGTCTGGCTTGAACTTAGAAATTGTTTGTGGTTTATCCATATACACTTGAGATTTCACAAAACCCCGGCGTTAAATCGCATTCTCTTGGTGGCCAGTTGATTTCGGAATTTCGGTAGATTATTCTTTATGGAGATCGTTGTTCCAATAAATCGATTGTTTCATGCGCCGTGTGGCAGGAGGCCGCTTTCTTCTGAAACCACATGTCGTCCAGATCCATACCGTCCAGTTGCGACTACAAGAAATACGTTATCATGTTCCTGTAACGAATGCCATTCAAAGATTATTTATTTCGAAACATGAGCAGCGTAACTTTTCCCATTTTTGTAATGAGTCTTCACAATGAAAACAAGTTGTTCAATTGTGTATCGCTTCATTTTTATTAATCGGAACAATCGTAGATGTCAGCTGTCAAATTACAAAATTTCCACTTGCAGTGAAAAAAATGGCATCAAATTTTCTTGTTGAGACACCCGTTACTTTACTTACTGCACATGAACATCACATAGGCATTGTGACGGAGTGAGTGTGTGATATAAATGAAAGTCGAAATCGCGTGCTCACTTTTCTGCACTGTTTTCTCCATATAACCTAGTGCACTCTTTTGTTTTGCTTTTGCCTTCGTTTTGATTTTGGATGTATTTACAAAGTACGTGTATTTGCGTAACACGCTTTGTAAATAGTAGTACGCTCTATGAATTTCATAACGATCGGTCATGTAGTTGCTGAGATATAAAGATATTAGTTTTTCTCTTATAGGGAGTGCGCGACCCACTTTTTCAGTGGATCTTTATTCTTCGTCATTAAAGATAAAGGTAATCTTTAAAATGAGGGCTCAATAATTGGTATTGATAATACATTAGGGAGAGATGCCGTAGGAACAAAAAAAAAACTTTGAAAAGATAGGAAAATAAAGATAGGAAAATTTGATAGCTCTAAGGCTATCCTACAATAGACTCAAAACATTCATGAATTGATTAATATTCACAAAATTCTAAACAATTTTTCGATACTTTCTACCAATCCCTCGTTGTAGCAACTAGTCTTTTGATTGGCCACCACTTTATTTTTTTAATTCCTTGATATTTAAAATAGGTGGCAATAAAAGTACATATGACTTATAGTATTGCCCCTAATTGGAGCACAATACGCAGCCACATACTTCTCAACGACTTATATAAGCAGTTCGGCCTTTAACTTCGTTCCATGTTACCGTGTACCCAATTTAAGAGTACACAGCGCGGACACATGTTTGCCTTGGACGACCACTCTGATGGCTACCTTATGATTTCCTCTGGAAGGTCAACTTTGCAATTCTATCGTATTATCTGTAAACGGTATGGATCTATCTACTCAATTCGAATTCCTTGTCTTTATCTCGTTACTAGCGTACCAGGCGTGCGTTACTACGTTCTTCCTTTTTTTCAGTATATCTTATTTTTCATGGTGTCCTTTAAAAATTTAGCAAATCTGGTCCATTTTTGCACAGCCACCATTATATATTTTGGCGGCGGTGCAACACCCAGTTTTTGAGTGGATATTATTTCTCTCGGTACCTTTTACATATGTACGAAATCTCATCTCTCTGGATCCGCGCATGCCTAAACCTTCCTCGGGAACCTGCTGTCTATTTGCGAAAACCAATCAAAAATCACCGCACTAGGTAATAAGATTGAACGAAACATACAGCAGGCGACTTTAATTTACATCTGTATAAATCGAAGATTGATAAGCTCGGTATTTGCTGCTATAAGTAGCATAGATTTGCAACGTGCGGGCAGCAGACTGATGAGAACTTCAAACCAGAAAAAAAGAACAATTTTAAAAAACCTCTAAATGAATCACCCGTTATATATGTATGTCTGCCAAACAAAGCGCTCGTACTTTGAAGGTATACTTTTATAAAAGCTTTAAGTCAACGCTAAACAAGAAAAAAAATATATATATCACATAGATACTTAATAGTCTTTATCACATAATAAGTGTAGGGTGTATAAAAATGAACTCATGTAAGCAGCTTAGCCTAGTAAACGAGCCTTTCACTTTGAGTGCAGCTTAGAAATGATTTGATCTTTGTACAAAGTTGTTCAGCTATGTACTTCAACTTCTTCATCCATTGACTGCTGCTGTTGCAGTTTTGTATCTCTCATCAAAAACTCATAAATTTATGCGGCAACATGCCAACATGTAATGTCAAAATGCACTGAATGTATGTATTAGAGGTGTTGACTGAGAGTAAACGAGATTTTGTAACTTGTATGCGTGAATGGGTGGGTTGATGGGTTGTTTTCGGTGGCGAAATGAGTCAGCGTCTGTTGCTGCATGCAGCAAATTTATTAAATATTTCAATCTAGCAAGTTTGCAGCAACTGTTTCTGCTTTTGATATTTTCCTAGCAACATAAATTTATTTATAAACTTTTTAGCGTTAGCATTTTGCTTTATATTTATATCAACAAAAATAACAATGACACCAACGCAGATTGCCAGTGATGATGATGGCAATGAAGCAGCGTAAATTGATTTATATTAAATGAAAACTCGTGTATGCGGTTTAATTTCATATTTATGTAATATATATTGTATTAAAGTAAACGAGATAAAAATTTCATCAAAATTTTTCCGACATAAAGCATAATATTCACATCAAATTTCAAACATTCCTATCGTCTGTAGGGTATATAGATCAAATGCTTAGCTTGTTAAATAAACGTAAAATTCTCTATAAAAGGATTTAAAGCAATGATATAAAATTAGAAGGGAAAAAACCAAAACTAAGCAGCATCAAATCGCACCACAAAACTCAATTTCCATGGCATTTTCATGGGAAATCCGAGTATCACATACTAGCACTCATTGAAAAGCGTTTGGCATCATAAGCGAAACGAACCGTATCGAAACCTAGACAACCGAGCATCCAAAGCCTGATATAAACGTATTAAAAATAATAGATTCCATTTGGTCTGTAATATGCCGCAAATCACATACTAACGCCTTTTGCATATATTTTGGCATATTATGTGACAAAAAAAAAAAATAAAAGGAAAAAGACATACAGACGAACAGACAGATAGACCGACAGATATATAGAGACACCAACAGCTAGAGTGCGTATGTAGATTCGTATGTATAGTACAAGAATTGTTGAAAATGGAAAAGTGTTAGGCAGGAACAAAAGCACAAATAATTCCGCAAGGAAACTTTAAAATCTTAAAGGATTTTATGCTTTCGTAACGAGCAACTGCAGAACTTCTTTTTTTTTTTTTTGTAAAGCTCAAATTGATATTAATGATTAATAAATAAACTGAAAGAACTATTCTTTAAAAATAAAAATACAGTCATGCTCAAAATTATTTGACAAACGGCTAATGTTCTGTTGAACTGTGTAAGATAACGGTACATATGCACTAGGTGTATATACACAAGAACATAGCTACAAAGTCTTTAGTATATAACTTTATGTACACTCATTATGCGGATAAAAATGAAAGCAGAAAGCGATTTTTGTATAGGCACAGTTATTTTGACAAATAATAGAACTGAAGAAGCACGGCTCTATTATAACAATAAAACAAGTAGTGAAGTTGGTAGGGAGAATCAAGAAGAAAAGAAGAAAGCAACAGAGAGCATAGATCGGCATGATAGAAGGGTGCGAAGAACAATTAATTTTATCCTGTCATGGTAGGGTGAGAAGATTTATATCGCGATTCCAATTGAGACTGCTAAGAGCAAAGAGAATAAATTGTTTTTGAACAGAATCAAAACGACATTTGTGAATAGCATAGTAAGGGTTCCAAATACAAATTCCAAGCCAAATTCTGAATTCAGACGAACAAGAGAAGTATAGAGGAGTTTAATTCATTAAATTGCTTAGACTTCTGCTTTATTCACTATTGAACAAATATGATTATTATAAATAAGTTAAGAGGGAACAAGAGAACGTTTTTTTTTTACAGACAATTATTTACTACTACCTAATACTACAGTGTGTCGCAACAAGAGTGCACGATTCAAATGTAGCGCTATTTTTTTTTTCTTCTGTGCAAGTGGCAACTCTAAAATTTTATGAAAATCATTTCGGATTCATAATTTGTACAGTGTGCCAAAATAGAATACCAATGCAACGCATGTTCATCCCTCTGGGACTAGAGTCGAACACCGTTGCCGTGACACTATATTATTGATATTTTGTATTGGGTACTTTTAAGACAAAAGGTCGAATTTCAACCTCTTAGTATAAAAATGTGTTTTCTGTATAGCTTTAAATTTTAAACGCAAGTTACTATCGCATTCAGAATAACATATAAATACACACACACACACACACACACAAATTCACTCAGCCAGACAGGAGCCAACCATGAACTCTTGCTTTAATCTAATATTACAATATGAAAAATGGAACACGCGTTGAACAACATCCAACGACATTCGAAGCGATTTGATTATAAATTTTATGGTTGCTACTGTTGCTGCTTCAATTTGCTGTTTTTATATCAGAAGCTCATATGGCAGAAGGGTATACTGATTTTGTGCATATATTTAAGTTATCCTGCCGAAAGTTAAAAAACCAGTTTTTCGAATTCACTTTCGCAAAATCTTTCTGAAATTCATTCAATTTTTATTGTAGTGAAATTCAAATCCGAATTATCTGATTTTGATCTCATTAGAAAAAACTATGCTATTTCAATTGTTTTTTTTTTTTTTTTTTTTTGATATGTTTCTTCAATAAGAAAACAAATGTAGTCTTCCATCAATCTTTCACCTAAAGATCATTGATAGCACCGTAAATCTGTAGACTTGGTGATTGATTTCTTGGTGAAACATCTCACCAAACAAAAGTCCCGTTAATTGCTTACAAAAACATATAAAACAAGAAAGATCAATAGTCGCTGTGCTCGACTATATTTTACACTGCACAGGCTTTACCATTTTCGTAGTAGGCCTTGAATGCCCTCCAAATTTTGTTTTCTACAAATTATATTACAAAGTAAACAGTTAACTTTTTTCTCAGACAAACAAACGGACGGACATGGCTATTTGAATCGTCTTTTTGCGATCTCCGTCGCATTACATACATTTTGACAGCTCGCCAAACACTATATATGCTGTGCGCGTCAAGATGAGTCGATATTGCAATGTCCGTCCGCAGTTCACTTTTCTTCAAGGAAAATCTGAAAGGAAACCTAGAGCAGAACAAATTTATTTCTACGATAAAAATATGGCATGTACGGGGTAAAATATTGTCAAGCAACTCGACTAGATTTCTTCCTTGTTTTATTTTATTTTTTTTTTATTTTTATTAAAGCTCAATTATGACAACGATGAAAATTTTAGATACCGACAAAACTTCATATAAAGAAACGCTGTTAGAAATTTTCTGCACGAACTGTTTTTCATCAAGTACTCAGATAACAAAAATGTTTGCTACCGAAAATACTACATATACTTAAAAAACTGTTGACAAAAAGTGTGACCTTTCGCATTTCCCTCAGAAAAAACCAAAATAAAGTCAATATGTGTGGACTTTTCACCTAATATATAACTGATTTTAGTATTTCATGTTGATTTGGGAACATTGTTTTTTGTTTGATATAGCAGTAATAATCTACATTTTCGGTAGCAAAAATTTTCATTGATCTCAGTATTGAACGAAAAGATTAAAACACCAGACTTGGATGAATGTATCTTAAGTTAAATCTGCTGAAGTATCGTTCATAGCTCAAAATAGCAATCCAAAACTGCATAGCTTCTCACAAATCTACGGGTTATACAGAATTATAGAGCGTATCTCACAGTTCAGCAAACATATAACTGTCTCACTGATTTTTATTTAATTTTAAAGAATAAAAAGATAAAATCTATTCGTTCCGCTGCCGTCGTTTCTGGACTTTTTCTTCCCTAACTTTCAAAAACAACATTCAATTTGCTTTTTGCCAAAGTTAATTTCCTTGACAGAAAGCGTTCGTTTGTTGTTTGTGCCGGCGCCATTTTGCTTTATATTTCCTCAGACGCTCGATCTCACATTCTTTACCGATTGTCATCGTTTCTACAAAAATGTTATTCCACTAAATTTTCGCATGGCATCAAATTGCATCCCCTCGTTAAGATCCACTTTTATTAGAACGCTTTGCCAATTTTCAAATGCATTTGTTGCGCATTTCCCTTCCTAAGTGCTCCAATTTAAAGTAAATTGCAGTTAATATGCGAAAAATGCAAAAATTTTAACAAGATAAAACAAAAACAAAAATCTGAGTCAAAAAAACATTGCAGCAAAACGCTTCCAGTTTAGCTAGGAGCATTGAGTCAAATAACACAGACGACGCCATTCCGCACGTTTAATGCGAAAGCTTTTTGGGAAATTAGTTACTTCGATTTAAATGGAATGGTAAACGAAAATATTTCACAGCATACTTCAAGGCATAAAGCAATGAAAAATAAATCAAGTTGGAAAATGTATTTAAATTTTCGTTCGGAAAATGTTTTAAAGCAATTTGGTTGTTTTTAAAATGCAAATGGTTAAATTGCCATAATATTTTTACTATATTTCATTTAAATGTCATTTAATCATTTAATATGCCATGCGTAAAATATACATTGAATAATTACGGGCAATGGTTTGGTTTATATTTTAAAGCTTTGTATAATATAACTATCTTATTTAAAGATTTATTTGTTTTATTATTAAACATATGCACAAATTATAATCGGTAGAATGCAATTATTTAGAGGCATCAATTAGGCCACGGTTGATTTAATTAATATTTTAAAAATAATTTAAACATCTACATATGTAAGTGCATAATAGTGCATTCCACGTATTCATCTCGCCGCTGGCAATTCATATTCAAACTTAATTATGTTAATTAATATTTAATTGGTAAAACTAATATCATTATGGAACTCACACTCAGCAATTGCTTTAGAGTATCTTATTATTTACAATTTAGCTATAGCCAATAAATGCAGTGAACCAACGTTTGTAAACGTGAGTAGGCAAGATCTAATATTTACGGTGTCTAGAATCAGTCTAGAAGTGTGAGCTCTGCAAAGGAAACTCGTTCTCAGACCAAAAATTTATCTATTTTAATATAACCTCGACCATTACCGAAGAGCTAAGTTACAGGGTTCCTAAGAAAAGCAACTGGTACAGCTACCAGCTGATTCTTGACTCAGAAATTCGAAGGTGCCCATCAGATATCCATTCAATGAGTGAGCCAAATGATGTAGTACACTTACTACCGCAATTCTAGCTGCTTGCTGAAACAAAAGATCACAAATAAAAAGGTCCCTGATGCAGCAAGTCACTGGCAACCATAATAAAACAGACCAGAGTAGCTTTTAACAAAGCACAACGGCATAACTCATGGGATCTATACAAGTGAGCCCCTTACTTCAACTACGCAAAGCAAAAAGGATATTCTGCGCAAACATTGGTTTGACCCAGCAATAGCTAGGGTTCAGCGTGCACTGTCCAACAAAATTTAGGAATCTGCCAACTGGATGTTCGATTACGTCATTCCCGGAAACACTATAGTTTCTTTAAGGAACGCATTTTCCGGAATGTCGAATCCACAAGCACTTTAACAGATTCCTTACTGTAGGTCAATTTCTATTGTAATACAATGACTGCGACACGGGAGATATTCACATTCGAAAAGGTTGAATTGGTGACCAATACCTTCCAACCTTTCAAATCAACAGGGCCCGATGAGATTCTTCCAGCCCTTCTTCAAAATAGCAAACTTAAAGAGATTGTTTGTAATTCTGCTTAGAAAGAGCCTTCAGCTAAGCTCTGATCCCACTACATGGAATGAGGCGTCTGTCATACTTCGGCCAAAAAGGGAAAAATATTGACTCAAGTAACCCCAAATCGTATAAACCAATCAGTCTCTTGTCTTTCTTGCTAAATACGCTAGAGAAACTCATTGACTATCTATGTTGATATCCACATGCTTGTACAAGCGGCAATTTGCTTATCAGAAGAGAAAATCTACTACAACTCCAATACACAAAAAATAGCACTCTGTGACTTTTTCGACTTTTCAGGAGCTTTTGACAATGCCAGCTTTGCATCAATGAAGTCTGTTCTAGCTTGAATTGGAGCAGACACCATGATCACGCAGTGGTCATATACTCAAAGGCCGCAATATCACTGCCAATCTTGGCAGTGGATATTTCACAGTCAATACAACCAAGGGAGAGTTCTATCACCTCTCTTATTGTCAATAATCATAGATGTCTTGCTAGTACTGCTAAACAATAATGGGTACAAGACCATCGGCTATGCTGATGGAATCACGAACATAATAAATGGGAAGCACTATAATACTATAAGTGGCCAGCTGCAGAATGTCATAAATACAACATGGGATTGTTGCACAGGGGTGGGACTTAGCATCAACTAAACAAAAACCACCTCAATTGTTTCTTCCCAAGAAAACATAAATTAACACTCCCTCCATTATATATAAACAAAAATGTAATACAAATCACAAAGGAGATCTTGCGGCACTGAAAAATGTCGCAATAAAAAAACATATGTCCATCTTCAGCAACTAAATAGATTCCACCCCAAAACTGCGAATGCGGTACCAGGTCATTACGCCCTCTCGTTTGGAATGGGATACAATGCCAAACTGACTACGGACCGAAGTCCAATGTTGGTTTACAGGCGGTTCCAAAACATAAGATAGTGTTGGTTCACGCTGCAGACTGCACCTACAACAATGCAAAGACGTCACCATAGTTGATGCATCGCTTTATGTTGTAAATGCTACATCACAAACTATGCTAGACAGGGGGGCAACTGGTATCAGAGTAACTATTTTCTCAGATAGGCAAGCCGTCTTAAAAGCCCTAAAAATCTATGAATTTAGAAACAACTCCACATAGATTGTAAAGATACTTGGACGTAGACGATTAACGGGCAACAAGTAAGCTGATGAACAGGCTAGTCGCTTTTGTGGGTCCAGGCTACAAGCAAGGCCAAAAGCATGTTCTAACAAACTGGCTAAACAAAACCAAACTTTAAATGTCTAAGGACCACAAAAAAAATGCCTACATTTTCACAAAACAAAAGGAGAAGAAGCCATAGGCATGAGCACACATGACCTAAATGCAATTACCACCTACATAAAATGTGCCTATCACTCACTGACCAATGCATGTAATAGCCATATGCTCCGCAATTGTGCAAATTAGGCTGTCTGTTCAAGCTAAGTCCAAATAGAAACGATTGATTACAGGAAAATTCCCCATAAAAACTTTCTAACACAAATCAAGGACCTACAGCGTCTCAAACTATGCACAATAGACCAATCTCTTCATCTTATTATTATTTTTGCTCTCAGCTTTTTTTGTTCTTAGAATTAGATTTTTATACTTATTATACGTACGGCTGCTGCCATTTGTTGTTAATACCAAGTTTGGGTAGTACTTTCCAACACATGCTCGGTTGCCCATTCGGATTTTATCCTGAGAGTCGTCATCAAAGAGAAATTGTATACAAGTCTTCCTCTATGGCTGTAAAAGTTTCGGGGTGGTGGTAACGAAACAAACGCTTATTTAAGAGGAGTTGCCTTCTCACAATTTGCTTATTCCGGTACAGTTGTTCTGAGTCTACCCAGGGAATACTTATCTCAATGCACATTTGTGAACTGCTTAAGCTGTTTGCACAAAAACATCGTTTTTGGCTATTCACAAGTGATTGACAATCAATAACTTTCCCCACTAATGTGGATTTCTGCAAACGATACCATTCCCCATAATTTATTTGCTTATCTTCTATTTAAATTCTATTTGGCACAATTGCCAACAAAACCAAAAACTGCAGTGACTTAATGGAAGCCTACAGAGCTACAGAGCTATACCGCAAATAGTAATTTTGTGATTTCCTAAATTGTTGGAGTATACTCTTCTAGTTTAAATCGTAAAAAAATATTTGAATTTAAGCCAAAAATGTTCAAATTGAGCAGTGTACAGTGTAGTCTGGGTTCCCAATCGTTTTCAACTAAAATAATGTTACATTATTTACTAAAAGTCTCGCCAAGCTATATATACTACAGCAGCGCTTTTATGTAAACACTGCCAAAGTTCCATGAAACCTAATGGAATGTTTACTTTTCTGGAAGCAAGGACTAAACTGCTAAACTATATCAATACAAATATAACAAACTTTAATAGAATATTTTTATGTATACTTCACGTACTTAAATACTTAAAGATACTTAAAGATTGCGCATACTTCATCAAATTACTTAACACTAATTCTTGATTCCGCCATGTGACGTGACAATTTCACATTTTTAGCGAATGGCTGGCGCTCTGCTAAACACTAAAGAAATATTAATGGAATCGGCAAAAAGTATCTGCATTCAACTTTGGTCAACATTAAAACGATTATTGATGGGCCAGCGCGTGTAACTCACTCTGTCTACCTCTGCCTCTGTATCTGTAGCTTTATGTATTTTTGTACAACTAGTTTGCGTCTGAAGGACGTCTGCGAAGTTGCCTTAATTAATTACAAAAAAAAAACATTTGTGTCCTTTGGTTCGCTTTCGGTTCACTTAAAATGATGGATGACAAAGGCATCTTTCTCCGCTGCAGATATTTCAAATAGAATTACCAAAAAATGCTGTAAAATTTATACGAGGCTAGCTTAATCGAACACAGACTGTCATATAAAACGTGTCCGTAAATGCTTTTTACGCCTAACATAATAACTGAAAAAATGTCCTTAAAAAAAAAACAAACAAATTGTTTGTGTTCACATAAATTTTTGCTCTGGATTTAACTGGCACATGTTGCCCGACATCGTGTCGTCGTTCTCATCGTCGTCGTTCTCGTCGTTCTCGTCGTCGTCGTTGTCGTCGTCGACATTGTCAAGAGTATCTAAGCCTTCGAAGGCTTTGCAAAAATTGAGTCAAAGTACACAAGCGATTCAATAATTGATTTGATTGGGGAGCGCTTATGACTGTCAATTTCATAAGGCACTCGCAAACTGCGTTCTTATACACGAATATATAAAGGGTTTTCCAATAGGAGTATAACAACTTTGTATTTTAATAGTAACGCAGCCTTTTTTTTCAAAATCCAGTCAAGGTTTACATTTTCTAATGGTGAAGTTTACGAACGAGCAATGTACTGAAATTCTGCATCGCTGGTCGCAAACTTTAAGAAGGCTTATTTCAATTTTTGGTCGTAATAAACGTTCCACCAGATAGGTTGTGTGTGCTATAGTGGATAGATTTTTTTCAATAAGCACCGTTCGAAGTACCGAAAATATCGCATCCCTAATTGCCTAACTTCAAAATAAGCCAAATCTGTCCATTATATGCCGTTCACAGGAATTTTTCATAAAGATCTGGACCTACACCCTTACAAGATCAAACTAACTCAAATACTGGAGCCTACTGGTCATTTAAAGTGTCGAATGGAATCTGCAAAGTTTCAAGAAAATTCTGAATTTCATCGAAAAAACCATCTTCAGAAATGAAGATGTCATTTTTCGCTTAATAACTTTGTCAATAAGCGAAATACGCCTTATTAGGCAGCAATAGACCCACATATGCTTCAAGAGACTCCATTGCATCCACAAAAAGTTACCGTGTGGTGTGGATTTCATGCCGGTGATGTAATTGCAACATATTTTTTCATCGATTAAAATGATAATACGGTATATGGAGTTCGCTCCCATACCATGTTGCAAGATTTTTTTGACCAGAATGGATGGACTTTACCTCAGTGATATATGATTCCAACAATTGGTCAATGAATTGATCTATTGAATTGATCTATCGCCGCACGCAGTGTTCACATGCACCTCGAATAAATTTCAGCACAATATCTCAATCATTTTGTGTTTTATTTAAAAAATTTGTATGTCCTTATTGAAAACCCCTTTATATACAGTACACATGTAGGCAGCTATTTTGTATCGAACCCTCCGCCATTTTAGTTGTTAGCGCTGCTATTGCCTTACACCGGAAATGAACATATTTTAGCACTTTAGAGTAAGGCAAATTAATTGTTTGGCGCTTGTGAATTGCACTGATTGGCTTAGGGGGCATAAAATAGCTACAGAAAGTTCATTAAATGTCTTTGGCACTTAGTGTGAGTTAGACGTTTTGCCAAAACTGAAACTGAAGTTAAACATTATGGCATGAGCAGTTCGGTTTGGTCTCGTATGACTGAAAATGGGAAAATTCCCAGTTCGTAATAAATTTGCACTTGCTAGCTTTTATGCCTTGACGCTCGTTCAACGCTCATAAAAAATTGCGTATAAAATAGATATGGACTTCGGCCACATCAAGGTTTCGTAATAAATCTACTAATTAAAGTGGCACAGCGTTTTACTCAATGTTCACCGCTGCCATAATCTAATTAAGCATGAGCTGCTGCCATAAATTAGACAATCTACATAATAGTCATTAATTTTACTATACCAGTAGTCGGTTATTTTAGCTTTGTACGCACATATATATACGTCATATATATATGTACTCGCAATTAAGTACGGAAAAGCATGAAAGTTTATATGACATTGGCCTATGTTTGTCTGGTATCGCTGGAAATATTTGATGTTGCAGAAATTTCAAAAGTGTCGTTAATAAAGTGCGTTTTGTACTTGCTTTGATCGTAAATATTATTAGTGTGGGTCAATAAAAGTAATGTTTGCTAGAAGTGGTATTATTTCACTAATAAATGCTTTCAGGTGTGGTTGCAATAAATTGTCATGTTTAGGTCAATCCAATCGAATTTTCGTCATTGCTGTGTCTTGTTCATATTAATTTTTATATCCTGCATTTATGTACATGTTTGTGAAGTGATGTAATAGTAAAGACTTCTAAAAAAAAAACACTTTAGTATATTTTTGGTCAACACGATGATACATGCGTCAACTATTCCTCCATCTGTTCGTCTGTCCGTCTGCACCGAAAATAAATTTTATATGAAATAGTCATAAAATTCAAATTTTTTCATACGAAAAGAAACCCGTATGAAACGATTAGACGATTAGACAACATTGTGAATAGGCTTATTTAAAAAAAAAATTAAAGAAAAGTATATTTATACTCTTCACGACCCCTCATTTGCTGTGAAGAAAAGCGATAGACCCCAACATTTGTTTTTGTAGCGCATGTTTAATAGTTTTTATAGGTAAAAATAACAAAATAGTAATAAAACACGAAAAAAAAGGTTTATTCCATTGGAGCCGATGCTTTAATATCATTCACACGATATATTTCGGCTGCCGCTACAAGATGACGGGGCCCTCTGCTTGATATTTACGTGAAGCATCCGTCCATTAGAAGTCGTTTTGTCCATATTGAATGCAAAACAAACGTTTTCCATACAAAAAATCAAAAATGGTTGGGTGATTTGTATGGGAGCTACCACATAAAGAATAGAAATCACGTCCTCCGATAGACATAAGAAGACAGCTTTCATAAGCACACACCATGTCAATTTTTAAGGTGAATAAAAATAAATCTAGATGCCGGGTTACAGCTGGATATCTTACAAATTTATTTAAATAAAAATAAAGCTCAACAGCTACCAAACAAAAGGGCATGGCTAGATTGACAAGTCTCAACAAACTGATCAATAATATATATACTTTATGGGGTCTTCGATGCCTAATTTCATGAGTTACAAACTTGATGACAATGTGATATTATCATTTCATGTTAAATTTGGTACAACCAAACGCCCCTCTATATTTCATTACGTGTTTTTTAGGGGTCAGCTTGACAAATATGAAGGTTTTACTAACACAATACTTTAAAACTGGTAATGGAGCATTCCAGTACAGTCCATTTAACCAAGCCTACAAGTACAATATTTCCCTCCAATGTATATATTTTATTCTGAACTTCAATCGATGTTCATCTCCAAAAAGTACGCTAAGTATATATTTTAATTTTTTAATTAATAGGCTTGCAAACATAATAATAAGAGCTGCTGCAAAACAAATTAAGAGAAATAAAGCACAGCCAACAAAAAAAAGGGTTCAATAAGTACCCTACTACCTACAACAAAACTGGAAAAATAAAAAAAATAAAATTATATTGTGAATACACTCATATTATATACATATATATGCAAGTATATAATGATAATTAGCATATTCCAAATAAATGAATTGCCTGTATAAACATTAACTGGCCACTCAATCTCGCTTTGGCATTCGCGTGTTCAAGCATAACGCTTAATGAGCCCTAACTTTATGCCAGTCGGTTGGTCCGTTGGGCCCTTCGTTCTTTTGTCCTTCCGTTTGGCTGCGTATAATCATTATATGAAGTTTAAGTGCTCCCAGCTGAGTTTGATAAACTAAAATGCGCGTTTGTGCATTGAGCCGGACGCATTTTAATTGTCCTTCAATTGAGTTATCAGTGAATGGCAAAAATATTTTTTAGGCAAGTTGCATTGTTAATCAATTTTTTTTTTTTTTTTTATATTTATTATTATGAAGGATTTTCATGCATATACCTAAAGCTGTATGGAGCCATGAGTTGTGCAACAGTTTGCCTTTGAAATTGCTGAGCTTACATAAAATGCTTCGGTTGTGCTAAGTAAATGCCAAGGTGATTAATATTTTTGCTTTGCTATTGACTCTCTATGGAAATTCTTTCATTTTCCTTTTATGTGTAAAGTTTTTGCTAACAGTTTTTTATACGCTTCACACAAAGTGCCGAAAGGGTTTCATTAGTTTGATAGCTAGTTTGTAAAGCATTGAAAGGCTTGATTTGTTTCCCCTTTTTCAGCTTAGCTCTTGAAACAAGAATCTTACATAAAACGACAGCGGCAACGATAGTGCATCAGATTGTCTGTCCGTAAGTCCAGAAACGAACTTGCTGGATGATCTCAACAGCTTTTTCGCAGTTTAGTTATGCAGGCAGCCATTGTTTTGCATATAAGCCGCCGTTTCAGGTGCATATCCAGACAGCGCACACAATTTAGCTGTGGTGTCATCATATTGTTAACCGTGACTTAATGGACAATTCCCCTATGGAGTGCACTAGTGAGACGACCTGCCATTAACGTCCATATTCCAACGATTGACCCATCTGCTTAATCCATCCAGTAATCTGCGTCATCCGCATCGTATCGAGTATTGTGTTAGGTGCAACTGGAGTTGGCAAATTCGCAGTATACAGTGTAAACATGCCAGGTCCAGCAATAATTCTCTGAGGTACACTCACCCTCCTATACAAACTTTCTTGAACCTTGAACTTCGACCATAAAGTGGTGGCGAAGTCAGTACAAACTGAGCAGGATGTACGCAGCCACTGTTAGATGAGACCTAAGCTTGTAAAGCAATTCTAAATACCAGACGAGATCAAATGAAGATAAGAAGACAGCAGAGCTACTACTACTACTTATATTGAAAGCACTGGAGTACATGCTTAACGACTCAATGGACTTGTTCTGGAGTACCGTGATGTTGCTTGAAGGCATAATCTAGAGAAAGTCTTTAACATTTCTTGGAGATGTAGGTAGCAAACTTATTCATCTGTAAGTCCCAATAAAAATTTCGTGCTTACCAGTTTTCGGAACTATTGCATCGAATTTCCATTGAGAGGATATTTGATAAATTTGGCATTTATAAACAGCACTAAGAATATCACTCCCATTTCTGTAAGACCTTTGGCAACTCGAGGAGTCAGGTTGTAACGTAGCTCTTATGTTTTACAGATCAAAGCTTCATATTTAAGTTGTTCAGCTGCGCTAATCTAACTTGAAGCTTAGAAATATTTGTCTGACGCATAAGAAGGTGAGTCTTTGAGCGTTTTATGATCAGAGCTCAATTCACAAATTTATGAAATGTCTCCACTCGACTGGATTCCAGCATATACTGCAAAAGCTCTTGGAGAATAGAACACCCAACGTTGTCTGCCAGAGCAGAACATCTGATATAGTACATTGCAATAGCCAGCAATCAGGATCTTTGATCAGAGCTAATCTAAGAGCGATTCAAAGAAATCGCAAAAGCTACTTCGATTTGAGCAGTAGCAACCTTCACTGCAGCACATCGAACACGGTTGGTGGTGTTTGTCGTGATTAGATGATGCTGCAGGGTAAATTTTTAAATTGCTGCTACATGGTTCGCACGGTGGATACCAGCAGACAGCACCAATAGCTGAAAGTACGAACTAAAGCCCATATTGGTATATGTATATGAGTATTCTACGCTATTGATTGTTTTAAAATCGCCTGTTCGATCTATGAATATTACATAAAAAATAACGGAGCAGTCGAGTGTGCTCTAGCCTAATGGTATCTACTATTTAAACAATATGGTGTTTTATGTTAGAATGGTCCAATCTATACTTACTTTTATTGAATATTTTGTTAGCCTTGAAATTGGAACCACTTACACTTCGCTTAACTCTACAATTAATATGCATAACTACAGTTATTTTAGGCTTCAGACTGCAAATTATGTACAGAAGTTTCTTATTTGAAATTTCCAACTTATGTATAATGTAAACATTATTAAGGATTTGGGGTTCAAATGGAAAACTCGGATGGAACATAGTTATAAAAATTCATTTTCAGCATTAATAATAGCAATTCTTTCCAAAAATGGGGTAATTATACAACCAAGAAATATCGGCAATCGAAAAGCGCTTCGAAGAAAAGAGCCAAGTCAGAATACTAGTTAATTTGTGCTCATCATTTAAAAGAGTCATTGCCGATTCGATTTATCAATAATAATTTTTAACCGTTACAAACGAGTTCTTATTTAGCCAATCACCATTTTTTCCAGAACAAAAATAATATAGTAAAAGTAATAACAGACACACAGGATGACTATCACATATTACCCTTGTGTTCGTGTCGTAAGTGAGGCTTTTAAAAAGTTAATTTACTCTCTAAAAGTTCTGGCTAATCTTTAGTCGGGCGGAGAGCTTATACTTACTTATATAAAATTCAATATGTCTCTCCTCATACATAAATCCGGACTTAATTGGGCTAGTGACCCCACCATAAAAAATAGTACTTACTCAAGAAACGGATTCCGTTCTATACTCCAACTAGAGGCGAGTCATATGTATTTTTCTAGCCAAAACCCCTTTCTAGACAAAATCCTGTCCTTTTACCTTCGGTTCAAATAATTTTACTTCTATGTTAAACTTATTTATTATCCCAACTAAAGACTCCGAATTTTGTATGGATAATAAAACTATCCAAACAACTTTCTGCCGTTACTGAATATAGAGCTATAAAAATACACACTTTATACACATTTTATATAATACTAAAATGAAGTGCATTGAACATTCGGTTCTGCCGAATTCTTTTATTTTTGTTTTGTTTTATTTTTGCAATAAAGATTTTTTCTAACACCTTTTTTAGTGTTTCGTAGGCAAATTTTCTAATTGCCGTGCACTTCTTTTGTATCTTTTGTCTAACACTTTTTAGCTTTCTAGTTTCGAAAATTTATGCATTGAGAATGTAATCGAAAATTTAGTAACAAACTGCATAGTGAAGCCAAGTAGTATCTACAAATAAAGCAAATTAATTCTTAGATTTGATTGCTTTTACAAGAGATCTGCTGTCCATACCTCAACTGAATACGTATCTACAAAGTCTAATTTATATGCAGAGATTATTGTCTCTAAGCCTATTGAAAATTCTTTGACAATTTTTTTATAAATGTATTTTAACATTTACCAACCGTATACAGCTGCAAATTACTAGTTTCGGCAGCTAAATGTATTCAAATTTAACTAATTCCTGGTATTAGGAATTATGTGACTTCTGCTTAAAGCTTTTGTATCTGTGTCTGCCTAGAAATTATTTTAATACTTATGTGTACTTACACTACTAAAGACAATCCTTAGAGAGTCTTAGTTGTGGCTTAAGTCCTACATAATGATATCATTGTAGGAGCAAATTACTTGGCTTAAAAGCGCTGCGCCAAAACTAAATAATATTATAAGAAACTTTTTGGCAGAACTATTTAATTAAATTCAAATTGATTTGAGAGCAATGTTCCGGCTTGGCTCAACTTAGCTCGAAACGTTGCACAGTGGGCCCTAGGCGCGAGCTAGCGCTGAATAATTCAAATTTTGAAAATGCGTTTGCCGCCAAAACATTTTTCAATATCGATAACTAAGAGCCCAGGGATAATTGCAATGTTGTTTTTTTTTTTCATAATAATCGCAATTGGCACAGCTGCAGCTTTTAAAGTGAACATATGGTTTGCTGCAGGGCTGCACTACGTATTGCACTTTTTGCATGGTGTAAGCAATTTAAAGTAAAATCTAAAATTTTTCGATTTTTATTGGTTCGAATTGAGCCATTGTGGTATTAAGCCCCAAATTAGCTTTTACAACTTTTCGTGGAGTAAAATTAATATAGATTTGTGTTTATTGGTGCTAGTTCTTAGTGTTTGTGACAATGTGCGTCTTTGTGATTCTAAATGTTCAATATGAAGCCTCGGAAACGCCCATTTTACAAGATATAGGTTATTTTAGGTACTATGTCGGTTTCAAAGCAAGCTCTTTTTTCGGTATGCCGCAAGAAAAAGGGTAATTACAAGAGAAATATGTCGCTCGAGAATTATGTTTTTGCGAATATTGATGCACCAAGGCAAAAGAATTAGAAATTTCGCTGGACATCTTTTATTAAGATGGAAGAGGTCTGGATCATTTTGAAAAAAAAATAAGGAGTTGTTAGACACAGCATTTATTTTCATTCAAAAACTAAGTTGCGCGGGCCGCCCTGGGAAATCGTTTGCTGATTGTAGTAGTGGAAGTCAAGTCCAAAAGGTTTCCGAAATATTTAAGGTTACCTCGTGAGAAGAACTTATGGTAGGGGCCAGCAGCAGCTATACAGAGCCAAAGTTGTAAATATGTTGAGCTCTGACACTAATAGTGTCGACAAAATAAGGACGTCGCTGGAATATGCAAATCGGAAGCCCATACCATATTCGCCAGATGAAGTCCTTGCGCTTCATTCAAGGCGGTTTCACGAAACATACGTATAACCTTATGCGAAGCGGAGCGAAAGCCAGGAACGCTGATATTAATCCGAGTTATAATACTATAAGAGAAGCAAAAAAAATGTTGGCAGCTGAGATTACGGGAGTCAGCGAATCATAATATACCGATTCAGCGTGCTATTGCGATCGATGGCTTCCGGTCATGAAATTAATTCGGACGCTTTTCGGAAATACGCAATGCAAACGCCATATATTTTCGTTGATTTACGGCGTGGTACTATATGCCGTCCTCGATCCATAAAATTGTATTGCACGAGGCTGAAATAGTAGCTCAGGTTCCACTTCCTATAGGAATGATGTCGGAAGAGGAGGGTCTTGAAGCTAGAAATAAAGATTTCACACTAGAAAAAATTTTAGGAAAAATACAATGGAGGGCATTTTTAACGCTCTACTTTCCTCATCTGATCAATTTATTACATCAATAGCTAAAAGGTTTTCAAAGCTTTTAAGCAAAACTGTCATAATTGATGAAGAGGTGTGCACTTTATTGCTAGATAAAACTTTAATAGAATTAGAGTAGATTAACGTTAAGTATTTTTTTAATAACAGTTAATATATAAGTTGAAAATTAGTTTTGTTGTTAATTTAATTAAATTACTTAGAAAAAATGAAAAGAAGGTATGAAAAAATAATGAATACTTTAAAACTACAGAACATATCAACCTTGAGATCATTTTAAAATTAAGGGTTACCTCCCATAGGTATGAGAAATAGTTGACCGATTTTGCTGAAATTTGAACTGAATATGTATTTTTAGCTAAAAAGCTTAAGTTCCAAATTTCATCTAAAAAATATCTTTGCATTTGCGTGACTTATTAATTAAACAGAGCCCTCGGGCCCACTGTGCGTTGGTTTCACGTTTAGAAATAATTTAAATTCTCAAAGTTTCTTTATTTTTATTTAATTTACAGCGCTTTTTTGGCTGTTAGTTGTTTTAAAACATTTTATAATGAGTTGCTACGTACTACAGCGCACCGTTTTTGGAAGGTTGAAATTTGCTGGAAAACTGAAGGATCACAAGTGCTATATAATATTGTAGTATACGGTTTTGTTAATCATATATTTAGCGAGATAATTTGGTCATATTGGATTTAATTGTATACTGCTGGAACCTTTTGATAGAATCTTTATATAAATAGGCAAGTGCAAAACGTTCACACCCATTTTAACCCCCTTAAACTTAAAATATTCGATTGATTTCTTTTTTTGTTCAACTGGTTGTGAACTCCTCTTCACGGGCGAATTTTATTATTATTATTATAGCGGAAGCCAAAACCTAAGCCTAAGCCCTCTCTCAGTTCTCTCAATTTGTTAAAAATTAGAACAAAAGATTCAAAGTGAGTGAAACCATAGAAATAAGCAACAGACGGACTTTATAACATGTTGGTGGGCATCAGTTGAGAGCGTGGCCTCATAGTGTTGTTGGTAATATTTTAAAAGCAGAGGAATGAATATTTGAGACTTTTGGCTTGTACGGGCCAACCTTCTATTTTTTAATTTTTTTTTTATTTTTTTGCTTTTTAGAACTTGGATCCGGCTCCGAAAGCAGAAATAATAAATAAAAGAGATGTAGGAGAGGAGTTTTGTGGATTTAAGTACATCGTCGTTTAGTTAGACAAAATATCCAAATTACTCAGACTAATATCTTTTAATGGCTTCAAAAAATTTTCAGAGATCTTGTTTTGGCATCTCAAAAATTAGTTTCCACGAGAGTACCATCTACCACTATCCTGGAAAATTGCCTAAATATTAAATTAATACAACATTTAAATTTTTATGGTTTGTTAATTTATTGTAGACTTTGTCGGTCTAAAAATATAACATAAATTAATGCTCTGAAGCATCGAACTTCTTCTCATACTAGGTTTGCAAATTTGTGCATTCATCGCACATATTGGCATTAATTATGTCAAACTTTAGTATGGTGCAACTACCAGAGTTATAGCAACGCTCTGGTGAGAGCAGACTGTTAAGACAATTTAGCCCATCGTGTTTGGATGCTATATTCGATGGTATACTAGTTATTAGCTAAACTAGACATCTATGTTGCCTGAATAAACGCTTCCCCATATTTTCCTCTATGGTTATTAAAAGATAATTATATCGCAACAATAAATTACAAATGCAAAATTATTTGAAATCCTTTATCGGACGATAAGTAGCCACAATATCGACTGAAACACTTTTCATTAAAGTCAAAGAGTGCGTTGGAACGGCAAATTCTTACACAACTTCCATTCAAAAATTTCAAAGCATTTAGTCCACTGAAATATCGTAACAAACCATCCACACTCCTTCCATCCTATTCCATCCGTTCAATGCACTTAAAATTCTCACCATAAACTTTCATCAAATTAAACATTTCGGTAAAAGATGTACCGAGTTTAAGTCAGAATTTAAGATTTGCTCTTCTACTCGAATTCCATTTTTCTACCATGCCACATTGCATCAAATGTCATGAAATTTAGATTGAAAGTAAGAAAAGCATGCAACTTTCGTACTAAATCATACATACTCGTAGGTAACGAAGGTTTTTTTTTTTTGTTACTCGGCTACGTCAATGCCCCCATCATAATTGAACTCAAGGACAACATTCTACTTCTTTTATTACATTCATTTATACCAAAGCGCAATCTCAAAATTTGCTAAAACGATGAAGTCCATGGCCAGGGACGGCCATATTCCATTACGAGTGTTAATGGTAGACTCTCAGCTTTTGAACGCCATTAAAATCTTGAGGAAATGTTCAAACTGTCAAGTCGCAGATGAAAAATGATTGAATGGGAAGAACGTAATCTATTTCCGGATCCCTACAAGTCAGAGGTGCGCACTCCATATGCTTTCAAGTATATTTGTTATTATTGTTGTACACACATACAGCTTTTTGTATTAACAGTGTAAATTACACCAAAGATTTTATCTTACTTCATTATCCGACTTCCTAAAAAAAAAATATACAAACAATTGCCTGTTCTTCATTCGTATACCGATTATGAGAACAATCAAAATTTTGTATTTAGTGTACACATACACTTTAATTTGACATTTAATTTTTGGGCACTTTGAGCCAGATCTATACCAAAGACTTATCTTTCCAACTCGAAACGTTACAGTTCCTTATCAAGGTAATATAATCAAGGACCATATAATTTAGAAAAAATTTTGTGATTTTACTACATAATTAGAAAACGTGCAGAAATTCAAGTTTAAATATACTATCAACAAAATTCCGTGAAATCAGTTTTTGGCAGCACATTTGCTGCTGGCAACATTTCTTGAATGTCTTTAAATTTAGTTAGAAAGTGATAATTTATGCATACACGTACATATATGGTATATACCCGTACACCCACACTCAAATTCACGGATGAGCAATCACAATAGCACTTCCGTTTCTTGTTTACGCATCAGCGCACATCAATCTCAAACGAACAGACTTAATTGTTATTAAGTACAAATACACTGCTTACACTGCATACACAAATAAACATTTAAGAAAATTGAGTTGTATATAGTTTCGAATTTTGTCTAATTTTGCACAAGTTCAGCAAAGTCCACTTGGATTTACAGCCAAAACGACAATTAGCGCATAACAACTCGAGTCAAAGGAGCAGAAGTGAAATACGTAAACTTTAATTATACATAACTATGAACTTCATACAGTGACGACACTTGAACGAAACGTGCGTAGTTCGAAAAACAACGAAAAAGTCGATTTAGCCTTAGCCTTAACTATACACATATTTTCTCGTATGTCCTATGCCATCGATCGTTTTTTAGTCTATATACATTCAGTGTGACACTTATTGTCCTTATCGTCCTTCTCTGCCGCATCAAAACAACTTGCGACTACTGCACTTTTTTAATTTAAGCGCTGCACTGCAACCATTTTAATTTAGTTTTGCTTTGCTTCGAAAGAGCGCGTTGAGCTGCATTTAAAGGATTACAAGTGGAAGTGGCTGTAGGTGTAGACAGCCCAAAAAGTTTCTACAGACAGTTGTCGTATTTCGATACAGTTGTTGACTGTGAAATTTGTATAGCTAAAACCATGAAGTGTAAAGGAGGTCGCTCTGTTTGGAAAACAAATACAAAACGGAAGTGTGCATCAGCAGCGTCTTAATAAAAAGTTACAGCAAGCGTTTGTGTATACGAGGAGAGAAGAGGAGTGGTGGGCTAATAAAACTTACGTAAGTTTTTTATACCATTCACACTTAGTGTGAATTGGTATTATCAGTTTGTCTGAAAGTTTGTATCGCACTAAAGGAGCTATCGTAGACCCCATAACGTATATATATTCTTGATCAGCTCGACGAGAAGAATCGATCTAGCCATGTCCGTCTGTCTGTCTGTCCGTCTGTATAATGATGCACATTTTTGGGTCACATATACTTCTTTTTATTGTAATTTAATAGAGTATCAAGATTTACTTGCCACGCCCTCTATTTGGGGTAGCTCCCATACAAACCTACTGCCCACTTTTGACTTTTTGTAAGAAAACTTCTTTATTAAACTCTATATTAGGTTGAAATGCAATGTGGTGCCTTTTTATGGTCAGCCGCCTAACACACATAGCTCCCATACTAAACTTATGGTCCACTTTTGACTTTTTGTAAGAAAAACTTTTTTTATTAATGTCAATATTAGGTTGAAATACGATATGGTGCCTTTTAAGAGACAGCTTCAAAACATACATAGACAATTGGGCGTGGCCCGCCCACTTTTTGAGGTAGCCCCCATACAAACCCACCATGCAATTTTGTGTTTTTGTCCTTCATTTAGACCAATATTAGCTTGCAATTTGATTTTGTGGATTTTAATGGACAACCGCTTCATATACATATACAAAGGGGCGTGTCCCGCCCACTTTTGGAGGTAATCTCATATAAACCCACAGTTCAATATCACGTCAATATCAACTTGAAATTCGATATGGCGGCATCTTACACATCTACTACATCGCTTCATACACATATACTAGTGAGCGTGTACCACCCCCTATTTAAATCACCTCTTTTATATATTACAATACTATTTAAAGTTTCGTGTGAATGGTATTAGAGCTTCGGTTCAACCGTAGTTAACGTTTTTTCTTGTTTTATATTTGATAGGCTATCACAAAATATATAAAACTGTAGTAGTCATAAGTTTATATTTCAAAGCTATTCCAAACTATTACCGCAGTGGTAACAAAATGTTAAGTTTGTCAACTTTTTCGAAATATTTGTTATAATTATACCCTGTGCCCAAATGGATAAGGGCATAATAAGCTTGACCGAATGTACGTAGCAGGCTGAAGAAGAAATTCGAATTCCGACATTCGACTGAAGCCAAATATCAAATATAAAATAAATGACTTCACGTCACTGTTCTCGAAAAATAGCTGTTTTGAACAGCTATCACAGTTCACAAATATCAGCGATTGTGGAAAACTGCTATTGACATTATAAGAAAGGACTCAAATTAGCATCAACGCACTTAGCAAGTTATGTTTAACATGAAAAAGTAGCCAATTCTGTACACTGACGCTTGGCAACTGTTTGCATTAAAATATGATGCTTTTTGCTATTGAAATGCTTTTCGCTATTTAAATCGTAATAACAGTTTAAAATAGCAGTTATAAAAATATGTATAGTACTAGCAGTATTCACCAATACCAAATTATTGCAGTTTTGCACATCAGTAGTAGAAATATTCAAATAATGCCAAATTGAGTAAATCCGAACTTTTGTTAGCCGTCTTGTATATGAGTTTTTGGGCGTTGGACGGTAGTGGGTGTGGCTGCATGTTGAGTGTTGCTTGCCACTGTCACTATTGTCTATTGAGTTGCTATACGGCTTAGAATACTTTTTTATCTCTTACGCTACTCTATAGTATTTTCCACTTTTTCTATTTGTAATTGTGACAATTTTTTGCTTTTTTCATTTCGACAGCTTGTATTTAGCTTCAGCATCGTACGAGAGTGAACGTCAATATTTCGAGAACTGAAAATGCTGGTATTGTTCGGAAACATTTCATATATTCTCCGTAAAGTTTCATATTATTTATGCTCTACGTGCTCATACATTTTATTTCATTGCAATGCTGTTTAATTTATCTCAGGTACATGAAGTTGGTAATCAAACTAAGCCAGAATTACCAGTTCCCAAAATATAAGCGGTTACTCTCGTACTACTATTCTCGCTTTTCACTACTCGTTCATTGTATTTGTACTCTTCTATATTTATTTAACTTTACCTTTACCATTGCTTTGTTGCTCGGTTTTCTTATTTGCATTCACTCGTCCGTAATTTAAGTTCAAGGATTTCTCGTCAAAGTGCTTATATCAGATTTAACGTGCTGGAATTTCCGGAATTAACCATGGAATTTTTTTTTTATTCAATGACAATTTTTTCTTAAATAGTGTGAAAATATGTACTATAATTTATTAGCAGTTGTGTTTTGCGCAGCATTTATATGTAGCAGAGTAGCGCACTGCTAGAAAAAGAAAAAAAAGATGCAGCTACAACACTAGATTCGTCTGTATTCTAAGTCACTATTGTAAATTACAACAATCTGTAGTTTATTAAGGGCGGCATTAACAGTCTATGGTCATACACACACACACACACACAAACATCAATAGCAACGCAATGGAACTTTTGAAGAAGAACCATAACAACAACTTTTGTTCACTAACATTGAATTTGCAATAGCTACGGAAACAATTGTTTCGGGTTCAGCTCAAACATAATTGTGACCTCATCAATGAAGGCATTTGATTTGATACTTTGTTCTAGAAAAAGTATTTTGAATGTTGGCTTACGCAGTATTTTCGCCGACAAGCGTATTGAATGAAGCGTTTTCCATAAAAAAACGCCATTTCGAACCATTTAAAGTAGATATTGACTTTAATAAGGATGTTTTTCATACAAAAATGTTTGTATGGGGGCTACGGAGACAATGTATAATTGATATTGAAGGAACGAATGTAATGTATGATATAAAGTATTGCGTCTAAGGTAGGTAAAAGAAAGGCACCGCCCTCAGCCAATCAAAAAGACCTGAGCCCTATTCCTCTCTCAGCTCTCTCATTGAAGGAACGAATGTAATGTTTGATATAAAGTATTGCGTCTAAGGTAGGTAAAAGAAAGACACCGCCCTCGGCCAATCAAAAAGACCTGAGCTCTATTCCTCCCTCAGCTCTCTCAAAAACATTTTACGTGTCACACCAGTATTATTAATATATTTTGTTGTTTTGATCCAACAAATGATTAAAATCCTAGTTGTGTGTGTGTGTGTTGTCATACCCATTTCTATTCGCAGTTCCCATACAAATCCACCGCACAATTTTGTGATTTTTGCAGCTTCTATGTTAAAAAATATTAGTTTTGCATAACAAAAACATTCAAATGCATTCATCAAAATAACCAAACTCATTCATTCACCAGAAAACATCTCTAAATCAAAGCAACAAAACCATATTTATAGTCACCGAATGCGCGCAAATTTAATTTTCGCTGCACAATGTGAAACAAATTTTCTTCTTGCAGCTATCGAACAAAAATTGCAAAAAAAATTTTATATAGAAAACGTGTTAATGGAAAATTTATGTAGAATTATGGCATTTCATTATAATGCCAATAGGATGAAAAATGTGAAAAGAATTCGGAAAATCGTAGAAAAATAAAATAAAATCTACGCTATGTACGACGAGCAAGCAAAAATGTACAAATGAATGAAGCGATTTAACGTGGTACTTAGACCATTTGCTTTCTGTATCTCTAGTATTCACTCCGGACCACCGTAACTCTGGCTTCGCTTAAAACACTAACTTTTTTTATTTACTCAAATGTTTATGTACGGTGGGACAGAAAAGATATATTCTTAAATAACAGATGTCAAAGATGGGAAAATATGTTTTGTGTTGAAATTTTTAACTCAAAATTAGATAACTCTTATGAACGCTCTCAGGGCCCACTCTCAGGGTCCACTTTTCAGAGTTCACTCTCAGAATTTGGTAGCACAGAATCAAATGCCTGTAGGATGAGTTTTAGTTTGTTATTTATTACTTATATCACTACTCAAATATATACATAAGATTATAAACTATTTTAAAGTTGGAAAAGGAAGAATCAAGAATGCTCTCAAGTCAGTGGTATCACATGGCAGTGCTGCCAGGTTGCAGATTGGTGCTACCAAGCACTGTTCAAGTGATACCACAATCTGTTGAAGTGATACCACGATAGCTACATGCCTACAAAAATATACTGAAACCAAAGCAGCCAAATAAAATGGTTTAATTTGGGTACTGATATTCACTCTCCTACTACATAAAATGCATCAAAGGCATAAATTTTTAGACACTCACAATTTTTAACGATTTTCTCATAAAATATTCTGCTTTATTTCTTTTTTAAGTTTGTGTTCAATTTGCATTTCAACTCATCAAAAAGTTTTTTTTTTTAAATAATTGTCAAACAATTTTTTATTACATCCAGGACTGACGAGTTTTTAAATTAGTTTTAAGATTAGTTGAATTTATGCTTATTAACTTTCCTTTTTAAAGCGTTCAAGAAATGTAAGTGAATTTTTTTTTGTTTTTTACAAGAGCTTTCGCAAATATTTCAACTCACTCATAATTTTTTTATGCTTGTAGATCTCAAAATGATTTCCAAGCTGCTCTGTATTGCTTGCTTTCGGAAAATTACACGCAATGGCAAAGAAGATGACTTTCACTGTTCATATTTGTGGCACAGTGCAGCCGATTATGTATGCAGAGTGTGCCAAAGTTATACGGAGATATTTAGTGGACAGTGTTCGGCTTTGTATGGTATCAGTCCATGAATAAAAACCAAATAATATGTGTTATAAACTGAGTAGTAAAGAATTTGTGAACAAAAACACAAAAGTGGGTGGTGGGTATGTATGGGGGCTAGCCCCAAATACTGGCCGTATCAATATGAATACTCCATAAACTTGCTACCAAAATAAACTTAAAGCCAGATATAAAAAACAATTTGTACAAAAAAAAGGCACGGTGCAAAAACCGTGTTAGAAAGGTACATTTTTCTTTTTTCGAAAGCAGCTGAGTTCATGCTAATCGTTTGACAGGTTACAAAATGACACACGTTTTAATAACACCAGTTTTTGTAGTTATATCGTAAAAACAAAGGAGCAAATTTTAAATTTTGTTTTAAACTCGGTAAAAAAATTTGCTGAGACATACGAATTGTTAAAAAAAATTTATGGTGATCATTGTTATAGTTGTACTCAAATTTACACGTGGTTTACACGATTTAAGAACGGTAGTGATGATTTAAAAGATGATCCATGCGAATCATCTAATCGTGCTGAGTTAGTGGAGAAAGTAAGTGAAATAATGGCTATCGAGGCAAATTTCACTGTGAAAATGCTGGCAGAAGTATTAAATACACCTTTCTGTACAATCTACAAAATATTAACTGAAGATTTTGGTAAATGAAAGGTGTGTGCACGCTTTGTTCCACATCAGTTAAGAGATGATCAAAAAATCGCTCGTGTAGTCAATGAATTTTCGATAATAAAAAAAATATTTGTCTCAACGACCACCCTCCTGTGCGATTATTTTCTTATTCCAAAAATGAAAACGGCAATGAAAGGAGCTTTTTACGATGGCTTTCTAGCCATACAAGCAGCCGTGACACAGATGCATAAGAACATTCCAAAAAGCGAGTTTAATAAATCGATGGATAAATTTGGTTGAGCGTTCCAAACGTTGTAATGAGTTAAATGGATCGTATTATGAATAAATATTAGCTTTGAAACACAATACCATGCTTGTTTTATTTTATAAATAAAAAGTTCGGTTATTTTTAGATCACATCGTATGCATTGCAAGAAACAAGTGGCAACATTGCTAAATTGGAAAGTTGGAAAGTACTGAAAACTTAGTACTATAAGACCTCGCATGAACTTCTCCGTTCGCTGCTTTAGTGCAGTGTTGCCTATTTGAACGTAGCCATGGCTCTCTTTTATTTCTCTTTTACTTCTGATAAAAGAATGCGCCCTACTGGAATGTCAATTTGACATGGAAAATCCAAAATGCGCATCACTTATCTTCTACCAGAAGCATCATTAAATTTAAATGGTCGGAATACTTCTTTTAAGTCTTTAACAAATGCTTCTTTAACAAAAATGCTCCCTCATCTGAACTATACCATGAATAGTTTAAGTGATTTATTGGTGCCAATATGAAAATTAGTGTCAATATGATGCCATGTGCAACGGTTTTAACTTTTCTCGTATTATCTAGCCAAACATAATTGGAAATTTGATCGTGTAAACTAAATTTGGTCTTCTCATTCTGACATTCAATTTTATTATTACATGCTTGTACAATTTCAGCTTAATCCGTTTAGAAGAAGTGGCTTAAAATTGAGTTTCAAGATTTGTACATGACTTTCAAACAAGGCCTTTAGAAATAATATTCAAACGATCCCATAACCCAATTGCACTTTATGATACTCTTGGCCCATACTGCTTTGGTACGCTTAGTCTATAGCTTAGAACTTGAGTACATATTTATTAATGGCTGTTGGTATTCTTGTTTATCTAAAGTTGCGATGTGCTGGCAATGTTGACTACTATTATTATACACAACCATAAGCGAAAACAAACGACTACAGGTGCCAAAACCACAATAACAACAATAGCATTACGGACAAATGTGCACGTATACCATATAAACCATATCCGTATATACCCAGGTACAATACAAAGTGTGTTTACATGAGTGTGCAGCGGAAACGGAAGTTGTTATGCAAATTTTGGTGTATAAGCTACTTTTTGATCAAATTCGAAATGCGAGCATTGTTGTGGTTATTGCCGTTCGTATTATCATTGTTGTTTAGATAACTTAGCTATAACAACATTATGTATATACACTTTAATAGTATATCGTATACTTTAAACAATTTACTAAAAGTTGCTGCAAGATTTTTGAACTTTAAATCCGGAAAACAAAACTAAAAAACCGAAAAAACTCTGCGAGAAGTGAAAACATTTCCAAGCAGAAAGAAGCCCATATGCAACTTGTTAAAAGGCGCTTTATTTAAGACTTCCAGTTTCACACACGGTGGCATATTTTAGAGGGTGTGTCAATTACTAATCGGTCTTGACAGTGAAAAAATTTGGAAAGTATTAAAAAAAAAAACAAAAAATGGTATTTTAAATTGAAGTTTAAAATTCTTTATTTTGACCGAAAGAGCATGTAAATTTTAAATACAATTACGCATCGTATTAGACATGTCCGTTTGCCTGTCCCTGTCTGTATGTATCAAAATTAGTTCTTCAGTTTTTAAGTTATCGCTTTGAAATTGAGTATGTATGCTTCCTATGTTCCTAGGCTGAACAAATGTCACAACTAGCGTGCAACGCCCACTTTTGGGGGTAGCCACCAATCCACTTTTCGGATTTTCGTATGAAATGTTTTTGGGTCCAAACAATTCCTAAGTGGATTTATAATAAACTTGACACTTGAACAAAAAAAAAGCTCTACGCTTACTTGCATAGCTGGAACTGCGAGAGTAACTTTTAACAATTAGAATTCGAAATTTGTGGAATTGTCTAACCATATATGTATGGTATCAGCTGTTTTTTGGTTTCCTTTCAACATTATGCATAAGTAAATATATGATGTCGCAGGGATTCTTGTTTTTTTTTAATTTATGAAACTTTTATTGAAACATAAAGTAGACATCATGAGGTCTACTTTATGTTTCAAGAAAAGTTTCACAAATTCACAAGTTTCACAAATACCGGTTCTGGCTGCGTTTTTGGATCTCAAATTGAATAGATAATTTCAGTAAACGGTTCGGGTTCCAGTTCAGGTTCTATACGCTGCCAAAAACTTAAAAATAGAAAGCAGGTTTACATGGGGCTTCCCCTTAAAGTGGTCCCTCCGGGTCTATATGAAATATATTGTAAGGATACGCTATATTTTGGCATTCCTAGCTTTATTAAAAACAAAAACTAAATTTCGCAAAAAAACTTAAAAATGGAGGGCAAGTTCGTACGGGGCCTCTCCGATCTAGACCTATATTTTAATAGAACTTACTTACTTACTACTTACTTCGGTGGCTCTACAACCGTCTATCGGTCAAGGCCGCACGTAGGAAAGCGCACCATTCGGTGTAGTTTAGTGCGCGCCGGCACCAGTCGCTGGCAATCCGGAGCTTCTTCAGGTCATCATAGACCTGATCTTGCCATCTTAAGCTCGGACGTCCTCTCTGTCCAATCAAGTTCAGGTTTCCGTCGTAAACCTTTAGTGCTGGAGCTTCGGGATTCATCCGGATGAGGTCACCAGCCCAGTGCAGCCACTGGAATTTAATGCGCTGGACTATGTCAACCTCATCATACAGCTCATACAGCTCATGGTTCATACGGGTCCTAAACTCGACGCCAACTCTAAAGGGACCAAAAATACTACGAAGAATCTTTCTCTCGAACACTCCTAAAGACGCTGTATCCGTTGATGTCAGTGTCCATGCTTCTGCGCCATACAGCAGAACTGGGATTATCAGGGTATTATAGATTTTTATCTTCGCAGTTCGAGAGAGGGCTCTACTTCTTGCTTGCTTCTGCTTGCTGTGCCCAAAGTAGCAGCGATTAGCAAGCATGATTCTTCGTCTGATCTCTCGGCTAACATTGTTGTCGCTGGTAATTTCTGTTCCCAGATAGACGAAGTTTTCTACAACATTGAAGTTGAAATTCTACATACTCACATACCGTCCAAGACGCGCTGATGGTCTGCGAGTGGACACCAAGTACTTCGTCTTGTCCTCGTTCACCGCTAGGCCCATGAGACGTGACTTTTTCTCAATTTCCGAGAACTTACGTAAGATACACCAAATTTAGCTTTACTACCGTAATTAACAACAAAACCAAAAAAAATCACACATAAACTTAAAAATGGGGGCCTGGTTTGTATGGGCTTTCCGTTTAATGTGGGTTTTACATCTTCATTTAATATTAGTTGTTTCAATAAAGGGTGAAAAGGGGAGTCTAAATACACATACCTCTTACTAGTCTACGAGATATGTTCGTTCAAACAGATTTCCGAACGGATATATCTATATCGACTCATTTCCCAATGCTGATCACCAATATATATACTTAATAAAATCTGACCTAAATCCTTATACTCAATATTCCCTTTTAACCTATTTTAAAGTATAAAAATTAAAGTATAAAAATTGAATTAAAGTAGGACAAAATTCTTGCATCATCTTTGAGAGCAAAGAATTTTTCGAACAAATGAAAAATTCAAGTCCTTGCCGTTTTCGATTTAAATTAAACCAGTTTCTTCTTGAACCAAGCCTATTTTACGCTTAAAATGAAGCTCAATCGAGGAATTATGAAATAAAAAAAAAAAACGCTTCTTCAACCAAGCATTTTGTACTTCATTAATAAAAAATCTGTATTGTCCACACTATGGTACCACCACGGTAGTAGTACATGTAACCGCCACAGTATTTTTTATCAGTGTACGGCTGGCGTTTTAATTTGCTAGTCCGCACGCGTTTAAGAGCTGATTCAAAGCTTAAGCTAGAAATAAATTAAATTGTAGCACCAAAATATATTTATTTTCTTATTAGGTCGATTGCTTATGTTACCGCCCTCGTTTGTATATATTTTTCACTACAAGGATAATAAAGTTTTGAGCACGCTTGCATGCTCTCATTGTAAATCCCTAGCTATATACCTGTCGAAATGCATGCGACATGTGAAAAAAGATGTGCCAAGAACTCGAGGCCTAAAAAGCCTGCGATGAAACCAACCAACCAACCGTTTGAGAGCTGCGCTGCGCTGCGCGTGCATAAAAGTGCCCAGCGAAACGCGTTTGGCATTTCCATTTCGTTATCATAAGCTTGTATTTTTTTATTTTAATTTTTGCCGTGCATATACGTAATTTTCCAGGCAGCAAGCTTAGAATGCCGACGACCACATACGAGTAGTCCAACAAAAGAACCATAAAAAAAAAACCGTCGGTAAAAAAACAAAAACAAAACAAAATCCGAAATCATTTTAGTGCCACAAGTTGAGGACAACAATGTTTTTGTTAAACTTATGGTCAGTCGGACGGAATTTGCTACATATGACAAGCATGGTGGATTTTATGGAACATATTTTCTGCTTAGGCTCCCTTGGGCAATACATACTCGTAGTAGGTCTCTTTAAAATGTGCATCGTTCAGGTGCTTTAGCTTAAGGTTTACGTAATAAAGCGCTGCGTGGCTATTTTGAACTTTTTGCTGCATTTGCACACTACTTTTATAATGTAAAGCATGTGCCTGATTGCATCAGTTAATTTAGATTCTTTAATATAATTCGAGTGGAGAAGTTTTAATGTTAGAATAGAAATGTGCAAAAATCAAACTTTTAATATATCAAATTATCACAAAGAAGCGTTGATAAATGTTGGTAAAATTAAATCAAAAAAAAAATATACATCTATAAATATCTGCAATATATATATATATATATATATATATATATATATCTCAAATATTTGATTTAAACATTTAGCAAGATTAATTAACTGCTGGCTACAGTTTCAAACTTTCCTGTATGGACTTTACAATGTTCTCAATAGCTTCACTCTTTTTATTGAATATTATACCCAGTGGAAAATGTAGCAATATTTAGAGTTAATAAATAGGTACGATGGAACATCTTCCAAAGAAAAATGTTGTATTTATTTAGTATATACTACTAAAAACATCGCAATCCAAAAGAACTCAGTAGTATTGTATACATTGATTTTATACCCAGAGCAAAAAATATTTTATTGAATTGTTAATATGTACGTAACATAGCGAAGGAAGCAGTTATGTTCGTGATGAGCACGATGAGACAAGTTACTCTAACCATGTCCGTCCGTCAACCCGTATGTCTATTGGAAAGAAAATTTCTCTGACTAGAGACAACTTAGAGTAACTAAACTTGATGCATAGACTCTCTAATACCAACACGAACCACCCGCCTTATGAAGAGATGGCTGTGATGCCCCACTTATAGCGGTTGTCTCCATATATCCACTTTTTAGTTTTTTTTGTCTAAACCTTTTTCATTACAGGAGCATCAACTTGAATTTGTATATGCTGGTTTCGATTAAACGGACACTAAACCTAAATTATTGGAGAAAGTTATTGATTCCAATTACTTGTGAATTTCCAAAAATGATTTTTTTTTTTACCTCTGGAACACGTATCCCATAGGCAGCCGCTGAACATCCGTTCCTTGAAGAACAAATTTTGAGAAGGCAACTAATAGAAAGGTGAATATCATTTACCATTTTCCAATTAGTTAAGAGTTGGTGCAAGGAACGCAATAGGGTCAGCAACGTAAGTTAGGCGACGGAATGCTGCAAAGAGAAGAGAACGACGGAGTTTTTTCAGCCAGACTCACCCAATAGTTTCAGTAATAGTTTCAGTATATTGAAGACATATGTGCGCAGTAGAAACATCTCTCTTACTTCATGGATACGACTGCCAAGTAGGTCATTGTTTCCATTAGCTATTGGACACACTCTTGGTATGACGGTGAGTCTCACCAAACTACTGCAGAGAGAGACGAAAAACGAGCACCACGAGCAGTTAAAGGACGATATCGAGAGAAACAGACTCAAAAAAAATGGAGGAAAAAATGTTTGAGCTTGAGTATGTTGAGGTTCTACGTGATAAAAATGAAGCTCGAAAGTTTTATCAAAAGGTCTGACCCAATATTTTTAGTTCAGAGTTTTTTTGTAATGATGAAAATTTAAGGTTGATTACAGATGAAATGGAATCACTAAAATTATGTAGAAATCACTTCTCTACCAACTGGGAGGCAACGAAGCGAACAATGCAGTCTATAGAGAAGTATTTCTGGAACCACTAATTGATGACGGCTTTCTTATAGAGCCACCGGACTATAACGAGGTTTCCTCAGTAATTAAAAACCTAAAGAATTATAAAGCGGCTCCGATATACTGTCAGCTGAGTTATTCAAGACCGGTGGCGAAGAGTTGGTAAGGCGTATGCACCAACTCTTATGCAAGATATGGTATGATGAATGAATGACTATCGATTGGAATGTTCTTTGAACTATCTTCAAGAAAAGAGACCCCGCTGTCTGTGCGAACTACCGTGGAATAAGTCTCCTTTCAATTGGATATACGATTCTGTCCCGCGTACTGTATAAACGGCTGGATCCATAGACTGATGCACTGATAGGACACTAGTGTTTCAGTGGTTCAGTTCAGACCAAAGACTTTAGTGACCAAATTTTCACTCTAAGACAAATCCTGGAGAAGCCCCATGAGTACAACAAAAACACATAGCACCTATTTGCCAACGAACGAAGTTTTTCAACACCCCGTCTGAACTTGGTATCCCAACAACCATGATGATGCTATGCTGCCTGTATTGACATAAACGTTACGAACGAACAAAATAGTCACGTCTAAAGAGTGAAGTGACCACAAGGCGAAATACTTGATGTCCAAAATCGTGCCTTGGACAATCTGTGAGAATGGGAAATTTCAACTTCATTGCAGAAAACTTTGTCTTCCTGTGAACATAGATAAATCCAGCAACAGTCAGTCTGGAGATCAGGCAAAAACTCACGCCTGCACAACGAAGCTACTTTTGACTCAGGAAGTTCGAAGGTAAAAATCTATAAGGCTCTGATAGTCCCAGTCCTGCTGTATAGCGCACAAGTATGCAGCGTGTTTGGGAGTATTTGAGAGACATACAGGTATTCTTCATAAAGCTTGTGGACAGATTAGAGTTGGCGATGAGTTACATTTTACATGAAATACAAAAGCACACATACAAATATTTAACAATAGCTTACGAGCAGCAAGTTACAAGCTGATAAAACGAGCGCAAAGAAATAGAAGTTTATACTCGCGTATATTATACTTTATATGCGCTTCGCTATTATTGTGGTGTCTGTATCGCTGTTTGTAATTATTTGTTGTGATTGGTAGGCGGTGTATAAGCAATAATAACAAACGCATAAACGCAATAATATACAAAATTATACTTAGATTGCAGTAGACCGCAGCTATTATTATTATGTCGTCAAATGGCGGCCTAATAAGAAATATATTATTAGCTTTGAAATATATTCCTACTGGGTTATTCTTATCCATTTTTTTTTTCTATTTATTTTTTTTTTTCTGCTGCTTTTGCTTCAGTGAGTATAAAATATTTGCAATTATTGCGACAAAGCAGAAAGTTTTATTCTGCAATGAAAGCTGAAAAAATATTGTCTGATAAACTAAAAGCTGTAGAAAACAAAGGCATACAAAGCTTCTGCAAACAATAAATAAAAGTAGCATATTGTTTCCACATCGGTAATAATGAATAGCAAATTAAACAAAGAGTTTGCATGCAGCTTTAAGTAAAGTCATAAATAAAATGTATTTAAAGCTATTTAAGTATTGCATATGTATCTAATATATATATATATATATATATATATATATATATATATATATATATATATATATATATATATATATATATATATAGGAGTGTATAATGTGTAATTACATATGTATTGATGCATCCAACTTATTATGCCTCGAGCATTATGTTCAACATTTACAAAGTAATATCAACAACAACAACAAAAACCACAATAACCACCTAAGCCAGTAGCAGCAACATCCAAGAAATCTCAACGTGTAAAATCCCCCTAGCTGTGTTGAAAGGGCGCCTGCTTTGAGTTTACACTATTGCAAACTTATTTGGTGTTTTTGTTGTTGTTGCAGTTGCTGCTAGTTTGTAAGCACTTTGTTATTGTTGTTGTCGTTGTTTCTGGTATAAGTTTATAACTTCATAATTTTGATTGTGGCTGAAATTTCGGCGGCTTCCCTTTGCAAAATTTAAGTTTTTGGATTTTATTGCTTATTTTGTATCTAGAAGTTTTGCTTAAACTTTAAAAGTTTTCGTGCACAAAATAAGTTTATTTCATAGCTAGAAGATTTAGCAAATTGCTTACTCACTGACTTGAAATATTTATGCATTTAATTCTTTATTAAAACTTTATTTATGGATTTTTATTTTCCATATTCATTTTTGTGGTCATACTCTTAAGTTAGACCAAAGATACCAAATATACTAGATGGCGTCCCTGCGAATAAAAATATTTGTGGTGTAGATTTAATGTTATCTAAAATTCGGAAATCTGGTGGAACAAGCTTCAACAAGTAAGGAGAATGGCACTAAACATCGTCCTGGTCAAACACTGCGCCTTTGTGATTGATGAGCTCTGTCTGCTTATCCGCCAGAGAAGTATTCAAATCAAATTAGTTGACGTTAGTTCACTACAGAATCCATCTTCTGATTCCGCGGTAGAAATATGAAAAACATCACACCTACAAGGGTGCACCCACCATATTGAATGCATAGATTTCAATTGGTGAAGATCAGCTTTAGAGGTCGTTTGGGAGCACTCGTATCCTCTCCAACACAAACATTGTAATAGTCAGTCTATTTTTAGAGAAATTAATCCGTTTGGAGGGATGAATTTATTTGAGTTCGCAAGGAACACGTTTTTCGAGTTTGAAGCTCTGGAGTTGGTAGCGAACGATCGCATGATGAGGGATCAGCACCTCCGCGCGCAGTAATGTGCTGTTTTTTTTTAAATCGTTATTAAATATATGCACGATATTTATTACAACTGAGGTTACAGAAGAATACTAAACCCATGAGAGAATAATACTAAAATAATTAAAGCATATTTCGTACGTGTTTACTTGATAAAAATGATTTACTTTTAATTCTCATGTGATTTGAAACCAAAAAGTTTATTACTTTTTTAAGCACCGACAGTGGTAGTCAAATCGAATCTGAACAATTCTTTCGGATTCGGAATTCGAAACAGAAGTAATAATCTTGATCAGGTCGCCGAGACGGATCGATCTAACTATGTCTATCTATTCGTTTATAGAATTGATATGCCACGCCCACTTTTGGGTTAGCACTTATACAAACCCACTGCCTACATACGTGTGTTTGTATGAAAAACTTCTTTATTTAAACCAATATCAGCTTGAATTTGTTTATGATTGCTTTTTATTAGAAGCTGATTCACATACATATACAAATGGGCGTGTTCCGCCCACTTTTTGGGGTAGTCCCCATACAAACACACCGCCCTCGTATGTTTTTTCTTCTTATTATTGTCAATAACAACCTGAAATTTCACATGGTTCACATATACAGGGTGCGGCAGCAGAACTTTCTTTTTTGAAATGCGCGCCATTCAGGCTGTAAAGAGTAGCGTAGCATGGCGAGATTAGTACCAATCGACAGGTAGTACCAATCTAAAGTCTCATTTCGTTCCAGGTCAGTCGAAATCATGCGTTGATGCAGTGAGGAACGTGCGAGGCCTACTTTTGTTATTGTTGCCTTTTTTTCAACGCTACTGTGCTGACACCAATTCCCGAGAATCTCATGAAAGGCCCTTGGATTCACCTAAAGTCACAGTGTGGTGTGTAATTTCCTCAGCTGGTTTCTTAAATGTTAAAAACAGATTTTTTTGAAATTGTTTCATAAATTCCGTAACTATGCTTTTATTCCAAAATGTTGACTAGGTCCAAAGCTATTGAGACTGAGGTTTAGCATTATATCACAATTTGTCCACTTCTAATAGCATATTTGAGTACAACTATCTTCAGTAAATTAAAAATTTACTTTTATTAAGCAGCTTTGTTTACCCTAGTTCAAAACTGTTGGAGAGTTTTATGCTGAAAGCTTAAAAATTTAATCCTATAATATCTCTTTCAAAGCGCTAAAAAGCGCAATCGAAATCAGGTTTTAACTAAGATAGAACGTTCTAGATTTTATTACATCAACTCAATTAAACTAATTGCAATAAGGCTTTCGTATCTTAATGTATAATATATGAAACCAACAAAACTCAAGCAATAATTGTTCTTTCGCTTGTATAAAGTTTTAAACGTGCTTTCAAATGGACAAAACTTATGTCACACAAATTCTGGCTGGCTCAGATTCATAGCAAAGCTCCTGCCCACGTTATCCATGTTATATCAACCCTCTGTCACCTGGCAAATATCCTCAGCATAACTACTGACAATTTGGACAGCTCCATGAAAATAATTGTTATTTGCGACCACACCAGCCCCATGTGCTACAGGTAAACACAGGCCAGTACAAGTCAAGTGACACTGTGACACACCAAATTGAAAATGAAATAAAATGGACAGCATTTGAAGTGGACAAACACAAAGTTTTTTTTTTGTTTTGTTTTTTTTTTTTTTTTTTTGTGGATGGACTGATTTCCGTCTAAGTTGTAGCAGCAATTTTTTAGAGTAGCAGTTTCATTTTTGGCCAACTTTGCCAGGCAACTAAGCGGATTTTGGTAAATTTTTTTTTCGGAGAATAGTCTCTTGTTCTTGAAGCTCAAGCAACATTATTATTGGAGAACTGTCCTAATTTTAAACGCAGTGGTACAGATTTCTCCTTTTATATAGACCCTTCACATAATGTGAAACGGCTATATGTCAGTTAATTGGATAATTTGTAAAGTATTGAAGGAGACATTGAAGATATATCACAAAGTGTCGTACTGTGCAACTGTCTCCCGTGTTGTTGCTATGCAGTATACAAGTAGTTGCTGCTTGTTGTCGATTTTGAGATGAAACGTGGAATAATGATTTTTTTTTTTTTTTTTGATAGCAAGCAAAAACTCGAGAAAAAAAATTAAAATTTAAAGGCTTCAATGTACTGTCTTCCTGCGTTAATACATCGCCACCATAGAAATTTCTAGGCATCAAAGGCATCACGTTAGTCCTAATCCGGAATGTCCTATTAAGACTCTATGCAAACCTCTTTGATGTTGTCAATCGCCCCGAAATGTTAACCTTTCATGGGAGTTTTCAAGAGCGAAAACAAAAAGATGACCACTCGTGGTGAACAAACCCCTTAATGTCGAAAAACAGAATGGGGATGGTCTTAACTTTTGATTAGCTCATTCAATTCTTATTGACGTGATGGGACGCTGACGTGTGCTAGTATTTACTATGTCTCGGGGTTGTACTCGAATACACAAGACTCGCCTGCTGTGAAAACATTATCTAAAAAGTGGGGGTCTTCTTCACACTGGTCCAAAAGCTCCTGTCACGTTTCAACTTGGCGCAATTTTTGGAGATTCGCTAACACTTTGGACATCAGCTTCGCGCACGGTTTCCACATTTTCAAACTGTCAAAACTTCGTGAACGATGATCGGAGCTCAGAAGATATTTCAGAGTTTCGTCAGTATTGGTTGCTGATGGCCATTGAGGTTTGCTCACCTCCTTACTTCCTTCAATTAGGGCTTTGTACCACTGGTAAAATTGTCGATTCAAAAGACAATTATTCTCAAAAGGCGTATTCATTATTAGAATAGTTTCCACTACGGTCTTGTCAAATTTGAAGCAAAACTTGATCGATATGCATTATAAGTTATAAATCTTCAGTTACTCGGTGGCGACTACTTGTGCGTGCGCTCGTTGCCTGACCATTCACTCCTTTGGTGCCCTCCTCCAAGTGCATGCTGTGACGTATGTATAACCGCTTCCCGAAAAAAAAGCATAGACAATACTTTCCCAACAAACCCTGTACAGATGTTTTTTATATCTTCCACATAAACTATTCAAGAGAACACAATAACTCCCAAACAAACCAATGGACCGGATAACGGTTCAAGAATAAGGTTCAACGGTTCAAGAATACTATTCTCCGAGCTAGATCCTTCAAATTAAGTGTGGATCTTACCAATAAGATTCCCATAAAATATTCAATATTTGATTAGATTGACAGAAGGGTACTAAATCTTCGTTGCCACCGATATTCTTAACGATTTTCCTCATTTTGATTTTCTTTCTATTATATAAGTTTTTTTTACAATTTTCTCGTATTTCATTTGAAATCATCTTAAATCGTCTGCCTTCTTGTTAATATCGACGGCTTATGACGCCCCACAGCGCAATAATTTTTATTTTTAGATTGAAGTGCTTACATAGCTTAATAAGTTAACTGCAGCAGTTTGTCCAACTGACAACAGTTTATTTGCCAAATACAGAAAATGTATATATTTATTTAGGAAATTTGCAAATGTATGGTTGTGGCAAATATTCAATGAATTTCAGTTGGACTTAATTTATTATTTAAACGTGTCTTTGTCAATAGAGACGCAGTCGCAGAGGCATACCACGAGGCGTGTAGTTGTTGTAAAGGACTTTGTTTTAAATAATTAATACGTATTTCAACATTTGAGTGATTTATGCTGCCACTTTTGTGTTTTATATGACCCGAGGCGACATAAAACCTATAGCAATTACTTAAATGGTGCTAGTTGTATTTAAATACCTAACTAGTAAGTATTAAAAGAGTATAAGCAAGTTTTAGTTGTAGAAAATTTTAATATCTTCGAAAGCGCTTTGTGAAAGTTTAATTAAAATGTATTATAACTCGCATAATTCAAAGTGTAAGAATTTTTATTAAATCAATATAAATAAAATTGAAAACAATTTGTAAGCATTCGCATTAGCCAATCTAAGTTTCATGTTTTCTATAGGGTGTGCCAACAAGAGTGTTCGATTCAAATTTAGTGGCATTTTTTTCTGTACAAGTGGCAACTCTGAAATTTGACAACTGGCATCTACTTTCCGTTTAAACTGAAATAACATTGCGCTATACAACTAAACAACGTGTTATGAATGGGTGACGGTGCAAAGTGAATGTCGACTTTTTGAAACAAATCATCTTCATCGATGAGGCGCATTTTCATCTGAAGACGGATTGTTCGTCAACAAACAAAATTGTCGAATTTGGGACTCAGAAAATCTGCACGTGATCCATGAGCAACAAATGCATCTGCAACGACCAACTATGCGGTTTGGATTTTGATCAGGCGGAGTGGTTGACCCATACTTCTTTGAAAATGAGGCCGAAAATGGAGTGACTCTGAATGGCACACGTTACAGGAACATGATTGTGACCTTAACTGGAAGGTATGGATTTCGACGAAATGTGGTTAAGCAACGATTTCCAGACCGAATCGTCTACAGAAATTCCGATGTCAACTGGCTAAAAAGATCGTGGAATTTCTTTCTTTCGGGTTTTATGGAATCTGGTGTATGTGTTTTAACCACAAACAATTGCTTAGCTCAAGACCGAGATCCAACGCGTCATCGTTTAGATAGAGACACATCTTTGTCAAAATGTCATCGAAAGGGTCATTAAAATATCAAGGGTCTGTCTTCAGAGATGCAGCAGTTATGCTTGGATTGCACATTGTAGATAATTAGTTGCGAACGCATATAGAGGATACCAGTTCTGCCATGAACTTCGAAATCTGAGTGTTTCATGGCATAAAATGCGTACTCTAGAATTTGGAAATTAAGAAGAAATAGCACTGGCATTAGTATCATAAATACTACCATGGTTCCAATGACATTTAGTGGCATGTGAGCATCTTGCTTTGCGCTCTATTGTGTTTGCAGAGATTATCCCAAACATGGTGTTTCCAACGCACGCTTGATCGCTCTATCGGACGTTGTCCAACAAATAAGTTTACTTTTGCCATGTAAAAACTAAGTGTTAGCCATCCGGGTAAGATGACCAGCCCAGTAATGTTGGACCGCAATTTCACCGGTTTACAAAAAAAAAACAAAAAAATTCTGAATTTTTCTTATTATGTAGTATTATAGCCCACTAAACTTGAAAATCTCATAAAAAAAAAATTGTTGTCGATATAATTTTTAATTTTTTTTTTCGAAGATAATTTCATATTTTAGGCCTCGGTATCTCGAGTTGGAAACCTCCGATTAGTTCACCAAAAACATCATATTAAAAAAAAAAATAAAACATCCAACAAATATAACGTCTAACATTAATTTCCAATCGGTTCAGTAGTTTAAGTGTTATAGATCTAAAAATTTCGAAAATTCACTCTATATTTATAAAACACCAACATTTCTCATATATTTTGACGCGTTAGACGCGACTGTTGAATGTTTTATTATTTTTAATATCTTCCTACTTCGAGAGAAGGCTCTACTTATTATCAACAAGTAGCACGTGTATGTCTCTGTTGCATGCAGGGTCTTTTCAAAGAATTGTCATAGAGCGAATATTTCATTACTGAAGTCACTTTGAAGTCACACTGATACTATCCTATCAGTGTTTTCCTATACAATGCTTGCAGCTCTGTTATTCTTCAGCTTATTAATAACTGGGTCTACCTCGTTATAATTAGAAAGCCATCATCAACTGGTAGTACTACAAATACTTCTCTATTGGAGGCATTGCTCGATTCATCGCCTCCAAGTATTTAAGAGAAGTGGCATTTCCATAGCCTTCATCTGTGATAGCATTCCATTTTATTCTTTGCAGAAACAAACTCCAGACTTAATACCTTCGATGAGGTTCTTGAACTTTTGATAAAACTTTCGAGCTTCATTTCCATCTAACTAATGTAACTAATGTAATGTATATCAGCAGAAAATGAAACGTCTGTAGTGATTGCTTTCGTTGAGAATTGGGACGTGCGGCATAAGCCATTATGAGTTTAGTTCAAACGGAAGACAGAACGCACTTAATGTCAATTTCCATTTATGATTGACTACGTTTGTGCGCACGAACGAGTGCGGTTTAAACAATCGGAATGAGAACAACTCTTTTTTATAAATGAAGGATTATTTCTTTTTCTTTTTTTAAACTTAAAGTTTTGCAGCGTGATGTATACACACGCGCCAATACAAATAGATCACTTAAATACAACAAAAAAACAAAAAAAACCAAACCGGAAAACTATGTGCATCCAGCTCATATATTTTTTGCAGTTCTCCATCGCCGTTCGTTAAGCGCCTCCATTCGTCATCCATCATGCCTATTTTCAAAAAGCCTTGTCAATTGTTACAATGTCCTGGTGGAAACGGTCACCCAAGCCGAAGCTTGGGAAGTTTTCAAAGAGGTTTTTCGTGAGCTTTTGGGCAACAACTGAATTTATAATGACCTCCAAATGATCCAAAAAATGGTGAATACGTTAAAATCAGCTCTCCAGATGAGGCCTAAATTTGTAAACTAGAGTAATTATCGACTCCTTTACTGCACACAATATCCAACTATGAAGTTAAAATATATAAATATATATAAAAGGGTAGCAAGTCTGATGTATCGAATTATAGAGGTATTGCTAAGCTGAGTGATATTCCAAAGTTCTTTGAAAAAATCATTTGTTACCAATTGCAACAGTCGTTAAAGTCAGTGCTTTCCAACATGGTAGTTTTATTTAACAATTGTTTGTCTAAAACTATTTTTGTTTCTTCTGGTGTTCCCCAAGGGAGTCACTTAGGTCCAATATTGTTCAACATTTTTATTAATGATCTTCCTTTGTCTATTAATCATGCCCATACACTAATGTATGCAGATGATGTTAAATTATGCTTGTCATATTCTGATGTTTCGCAGCACAGTTTATTGCAGGCTGACTTAAACTCACTACATACATGGTGTCGTCTAAATTTTCTTAATCTAAATTTCTCAAAATGCAACTGTATGACGTTTCATCGCCGAAAACCATTTATAGTGACATATTTTTTAAATAACATTACCCTTGGTAGAGATTTTTGTTTTAATGACCTAGGTATCCTTATGGAATCTAAACTTATTTATAATAATCACATTTGTTCAATAGTAAATATAGCAAAAGTTGTCCTTGGCGTTGGTCTAAAGAAATTTAATGACCCTTATACCACTAAACATCTCTATACTTCTCTTGTTCGTCCGCTTTTAGAACCTATATTATGCTATTCACGAGGAACGTATTGAGTCAGTTCAAAAACAGTTTCTTCTGTTTGTTCTTAGGAGTCTCAATTGGGATACTGATATAAATCGTCCACTCTATCATGGCAGTTTAAAATTATTGATCTCCCAACCCTCTTGTCACGCCGTTCTATGCTCTCTGTTGCTTTTCTTCATAAAATTCTTATTGGGGAGATTAATTCTCCCTACTTACTTCAGTCCATATTACTAACTTGTCCCCATTCGGCTAACTCTGTGCCTAACTTTGTGCCAATAAAATTGACATTCTGTACAACAAACTACGCGCTCAATAATTCACTCCGAGCTCTTTGTTCTATCTGCAATAATTTTTCTCCCTAATGAAAACCAAACTTGATAACGACCGATCCAATACAATCGATGCCTATACAGGACGTACATACATGTGCAAATACAAAATGTTATATATTTGATCCGTGCTGACTTGCACAGTTGTCAACTATTTTACGCTGATGTTTAATATATGTATGTAATACTAAATTGGAAAGACCACACAAAATCATATAAATTTAAAATATTTATGATTTCATTAGAACCAAGATAAATATGCCTTACCTTAACTTCGTTCAATAATATTGGCCACAGGTCAATTGGGCACAACTTGTTCATATTTGCAACAGGGTATGAAGAAAGGTAATTCTCGCGCGATGACGTCACTTTACCGCACACGTTTTTCATTTATTCAACACATTTTGCAGCGTAGAAATTTTAAAGCACAAAAAAACACAAACAAAAAAAAATGTTGCACAATTTGAAGAAGCAAACTCTACAAAATGCAACTTTTCAACATATTTTTACATTTGCGCATTTCAATTTCACTTCACATCGCTGTTGCACTTAATGATTAATAGATTTCACTAAACTTTTTAATTAAAAATAAATTTTAAATATGCTAATTTCTTTAATTTTTATGCGCGAATAAATTTTACAACTTGACAATGCAAGAAAAAACCAAAAAACAAATCAATTACAGTAAACGTCTTGTATACACCACGTGGTAAAGATCAATGCAATGAAAACTCCGTTATGATGGAGATAATGCTCAAGAGCTGCTGAGAGTGTGAGAGCAATTGAAAAAGCAAAGTTAATCAAAAGTTAAGAAGCGAAGGCAATGCGAAGGCAATGCAGTCTTTTTTGTTACTGTAAATATTGTAAGCATTTGTTGTTAGGTACAGTGCGTTTCACTTGAATAGCACCACCAATATATTTATTTGAGGCTACACATCACCTAAACTAATGATGGTTGAGTCTGATTTTTTTTTTTTTAATTAAAGCGTATTTTATTGTTTATTTAAACTAAGAAAAATAATGATTTCAATATAAACAAATTATTATGCATAAATTTTTTAAACAGCAAAACCAATGCCTTACTTCTAAATATGATTTTTTTGAAATGGTTTTCCATTTTTCGTGAACCATTTCGGCGGGTTTCATGCGGTTTGTCTACCAGGTAGTTATATTCTTGGGTACGAACCGATATTCAACCGAACTAAATATGACAGAAAACAGGGATGCATACTACGGAAGGATACACTGATCGGGGCAAATAGTTGCCATTAATCGAGCATAATTTACTATATGAAGCTATTGTAAAATTTCCTTTCAAAAACGGGTTCACGTCATTATTCAAATTTAAAGTGTACAATAACAGGTGATTCATTTAGAGTTTTTTTTTTTTAATTTCCAATAAAATATTGTACTTAAAAAATGTCAAATTTTCAATAACTCCTTCTAGCAGGCATCTCGCGAATTACACACGTAATGTTGGCTTCCAAGTCTTGAATCATACTTAAAAAAGGTCCAATTTTCAAAAACTCCTTCCAGCAGGCATCTCTCGAATTACACACGTAATGTTGGCTTCCAAGTCTTGAATCATAGCTGGCTTATCGACGAATTTTGACTTTACATAACCTTCGCAAAATTGCATGGGTTAAATACCACACAGCTCCGACGGCAATAAATAAAAGACATAAAAAGGGCAGCATTTTCGTAACAAACCGTTGAGGTAACCTAACTAGTTGCGAATTATAAGTAATTAGTTGCGTATTATATGTAACTAGTTTAATTGTACTTTATATCATACAATTAAGCTTATATTTCATCGTAGTTTTATTGTTATTATCAAATTTATTTGGTGGAACTGACTCGACTTCGATTGTTAAGCCCCATACGTGTATATAAAAATCATAGCACGTAATAAGAATCACTCAAAAAATGAGCGTTGCTACATCTCATTAAAAAAAAAAAAAAACCAAAATGGGTATTGACCCATTGGAAGCTTGCAACGTGACACAGGTTCAGCTAGTTTTCAATAAGAAGTTTTCTGAATTGAACTACCACATTTAATGTATGAACCAGAATAGAAATCATAACATTTATATGGAGCATCTCTCCATAAGAAGCGACCAAACTGGTTTAAAATTAAATATTCGTTATAATAAAGTATCCAGAAGTAGTTTTTTAAACTGGGTGTCACACTCCACTTAGCCAAATCAAGCTTTCACTGTGCGTTCACATTTCACATTTCGAATTGAGAAGGGCACTAGTGTAAATAGCATGTGCTATTTAAACTTGTTGCAGCTTGGCAAACAAAATTATAGTAGGTGATAAAATTGTGCAACTATATAGAAGTGTCGTTGAAATTATTTCATCTAATTCTGATCAACAAGATAGAGAAAATATGACTTCAGCTGCTTCGTTTACTTTTTAGTGGTGGCACAAATTACTCGATATTTTTGTAACCGATACCTTTCATGTTTTCGAAACGAATGACTTTAAATGACATTCAACGTTAAGGCAAAGTGTGTATGTAGAATTTATTATGGAAATTAGAATATATCTCATGTTTCCAAATTACTCTTAGCGCCTCATTAACAGTATGGTGATTTTCGATTGTAAGTAACATCCATGTCTTAAGTGGCATCTACTTTACCAAATTTGGCTGGAATTATTGACAACTAATTGCACGGCTCTCGTAAACGATTAAATAGGTATATTTTTATTTAAAATTAAAGCCATTTTGTGTAGCAGAGTAAGTATTTGTGCAGCCATTCAAAAAACTTCGTTTTATAAAAGTACTTTTTTTTTTTGCTTTACTTTCTTTAAGTTAAGCTGCCACACGCACACACATATGGTCGGTCTATGAAGTGAAATCAAGCGTTAATCCAGCATTTTATCAAATTAATGAAGTGTGCACTTGAATGTGCGTACTCGAAACATATGCCATTAATTCTAATAAGCCTACTTAAAGACTCTGACTGTCGTGACAGTCAGTCAGTCAGTCAGTCAGTCAGTCAGTCAGTCAAGCATTCGAACTGAACTCCTGCAAATTAAAGCTTCCCACATTTGTCAGCTAAAACTTCAAAGCATCTCACATTGCGACATCTTTTGTAATTAATGCTGTCTAAGCTTTGAGCATAATTCAAGTGCTAAGAGTGTTTGCATAAGTATCCAGGCATGAGCACTGGAGCCATTCTCATCCGTACTGCACTATACACGTACATTTTAAAAGTAATTTTCCTTTCAACTAGTACTCGTAGGTAGTTGCTTATTAGAGTAAAAGTAGTTTTTACTTCACTTAGTTATTAAAGTTAGCTATACTGCTTCTACGTATTATACAATGCTGTCATGTTACTCAAGGTTCAAACCATAAAATTTCCATGCACAGCTGTCAAATGGCTTGTTTGTCTTTGAACTATTGCCATATCGATTTAGAGGCTATGTATTCATATTTTACTAACGTTTTGCTTACGTAGTTTATTTTCTAATTAAGCTGTAGAAAACACAGTATGCAGACAGACGGACAGATGAAGGCAGCACAATATGTTGCCAAGTGGAGCGAAAAACTCAATTCGAAACATGAAATTGATATGATGGTCAGAACAAGGCAAAAGAGATTCGAATGAGAAGTGGTCAGCAACAAGTTCGAAAGAATATTTGCCTTGTATCCGAACTGCGTGAGTGCTAAAGCATAAATAAAGCGGTTTTGCTCGCATAAAGTTTATATATACCTACTAAAAAGGGCATAAAAACGTCTGATATTGCAATGTTATGTTATGTTACGCCAACTGAATCCTTGCTAAATGTCACTCATAGACCAATATGATGCGGCTATGGTGCGGCTGATGATGGAGGTTATGCAGAAGCTTATAAAGTCTTGTAGAAGTTTTGCGTGTCTGGCGAACGCCAATAGCCTTTGCGAATCCTTATGGCCGCCGTTTCCAGTGACGCTGGCCCGATAATATCAATTATTTTAATCTTTGCGATTGCTGGATGAGGTGTTCATTGCATTTCCCTCCCTGTTCCTTGCATTTCCTACAACAGCCTAGCTTTTTTATTAGCAGGCTGACACATATACTCATATGAAAAATATACTCTCTTAAGCGGTACTCAACCTATCTTCCCTATGAGCGATAACCCGACTGATATGCTATCACTTTCTGAGAGGCCTTCCTATGTATGCGATCCCACAACCTGATAAGAAGATATCTCGCTAATTAATCAATGGTAAAAGTTAATTTCCCAGATGATGAAGCATGAGTATCTCCTCGAGCTCCACAAGTGCTACAAATTGCATTATCTTCAACGCGACATTGAGAAGGACGATCTAGTTGTCATGAAAGAGCAAGTAATGCCGCGAACGGAATCGAGCTTCGGAATTGACATAAATGTCATACCTGCACCTGATAGAAAAATACGCTTCGCTGAACTTCAAACCCAAAATGGGGTCATTACTCGACCCAGTTTGAAGCTCTATTTGCTTCCCATGCATTAGATACTTATCAGCACAATCACCGCACACATCCTCATCGTCTTCCTCGCATTTGTCAATGGAACAGTTGGCACATAAGAATGTTGATGCTTTGCGCTCCAATCTAGACTCACTTGAATCGAATAAGGATCTGCTGGCATTGCACAATGGTGCCTGGGGCTCTGCACAACCGCGCAGCTAACAAGTTGCAGCAGCAACAGCGGCTGATGCGGAATATGGCTCGCATGAAGACCCATATAAGACCATCGATGTGCAAACCTTATGGCAAACAAAGCGAAAGCTTGCAGAAAACACTCATGGATACCATACAGATTGTACAGACGCTGCGTAACTGTTTAACTTCATGGAAAAGCGAAAGCAAAGGTGGCAGCGGTATGAGCGTTGGCGTTGGCAATGCAGGTTTGGCACTGGCAGCTAACGGAGCAGGCTTGGCGCTGGGCAATGCTGTGCCCACACTCGGTCTACAGGCAGCATGTGTGGATAATTTGCATTGAAGTCGAAGGTAATATGATAAGGTAATCAAAAAGTAATAATAACTCGCAATACAGGCCATAATATAGAAAAACAAACAAAAATAAAAAACAAACACAACCAAAACCAAAACCAAAACCAAAACACTATCATATTTCTCACATGTATCATATGCATTTAAGCTTAACCCAAAACCCAATCCAATTTCTGCGCGAACCCACTCTAGAGTTTTTTTTTCTTTATTTTTATTCTTCAATACAATTCGTGCAACAAATACCGATATTCTCTGAGATTCTGTAAATCATTTCTTAAGATGAACATTCTTGGCTACTGCTAAAATTATTTGGCCACATCGCACATATTTGGCTAATCCAAATAAAAGGCAGTCGATGCGGATACATACCTATATCACAATCAGGATACCGGTTCAACAGCGTCTTGAATCAGGTGTCGAATAGACATTTATCTTGCTATCGATACTTGGTATATCGCAATGTAACCCTGTAATTTTGAATTAGTGCTAAACTCGACTACAATCATCTTGCTACTTGTAACGTCATTTAATAAATTCAAAAAATTAACAACACTCTTCTCTCCCCAACCATATCAAATATACAGGGATCGGCGCTCGAAGTGTTACCAACTTCGCTGGTAAGTGGAATTCAAACGCAACTGTGTTTTTGCTTTATATTTGACTGCAAATCGTAACCAGCCATTGTTAATGAGCTACGTCATTTACGTGTGAAAAAATGTTTCTGTATTGAACAATGACACGTTACAATGATACTGGTAGCATCAAAAAACGCCATGCAGGTGGACATCCAAAAACAGCAACATCGGCAGAAATGGTCAGTAAAGTGAAGGTCAGAATTCAACGTTATCCACGACAAATCGCAGTTTAATTGGCCAAAACAAAAACCAATCTGTATGCTCATAGCATGGGGCATATATTAAAAAATGCACTACGATTGAAGCTCTACAAAATACACAAAGTTCAAGATTTAACACCTGCATCGAAGACATTTGACCTAGCAAGAGCAAAGGTGTTAAAACACTTGCTCGTTAGCGACGACCTTGAATATGTGGTATTTTCTGATGAAAACATTTTTACGGTTCAGCAACATTTAAACAAACAAAACGATCGTGTATGGTGAAAGTGCAAATCAAAAGACAGTTTAGACCAGCAAATGGCTTGGCAAAAGCAAGCGCCTGCATTAGTGATGGTTTGGGCCGCGGTAACTGCCACAGAACGTTCACCACTCGTTTTCATAAAACAGGCCGTAATGGTAAATCAACTAGTATACCGTAAAAGATTTAAGCGAAGCTTTGTTACCTTGGGCATGTAAACAAATTGATGGAAACCATTGGATGTTTCAACAAGGCACGGCATTATACCACATAGACCAGAGAAACCAAACGTTTCATTTCTTCACAACAATGGCCACCATATTCCCCAAATTTAAACCCAATGGATTATTCTATATGGTCCATTCGGGTGGCCAAATTATCAACTAAAAAATATGAGACGGTCAACGCCTTAAAGGCAAGGCCAGAGGAGGCGAAGTGGGTTCTCCTAAATGACAAAGCTATGATTATTCTATCAATAAGTGCACCGCAAAATATCCATAGTGAAGAAGTGCAAAACAGCCAATGAGATGTGGGCTGCACTTAAGCTGGTGCATGAGCCAACCGGACCAGTGCGTAAGATTACTTTGTTTAAACAATTAAGCAATATGCGCATGAAAGAGGGTGAGTGTGTTGTTCAATATGTGCGGGGTTTCACCGAAGTGGTGGATAAGCTATCAGAGATCGGCATTACAGTCCAGGAGGAGCTGTTGGTTATTATGTTGTTAGCCTGTTTGCCTTCATCGTTTGAGAATCTGGTCGTGGCTTTGGAATCGCAAGACGATTTGCCAAAATTAAGCGTATTAAAAGTAAAACTTGCTGAGGAGAGCAAGAGACGCAAACAAAGCGACACAAATTCTGACAGTTCGCAGCAAATGTTTTCTGTGCGTGCTAGCGGTGGTGCGGGGCAGCGTGAGTACACACAAAACTCAAAAGCAAATGGCAATGAAAGTAAGAAGAAAAAATGCTAAATGTGCATTTTCAAGCACAGTGTTGGAGCAAGCGAAAAGAGCAACCGAAGGCGATGACATATACAGTAAAGGCGGCGACAGACGGACGTCTAAATACACACACATGGTGTATAGATAGCGGCGCGTCGAAGCATATGTGTGCAAGTCGTGATATGTTTGATACATTTGAGGAATGTATAGAAAAATAGAACTCGCAGATGGCAGTTAGATTGAGGCGCATGGCCGTGGTAACGTATCGGTAAATTTTACGGGAATTAATATTATACTGAAGGATGTTTTGTATGTTAAGATACTACAATACACTTTTATGTCTATTGGAAAGGCAGTAACAGGCGGCTGCACTGTTTCATTTAATAAGGAATTTGCTACAATTAAAGACGGCAAGAAGCTGCTGGTAAAAGCAAAGCGAAAAGAGCTAGAGCTAATGATGAAATTAAAAAGTGGCATGAACATTAGAATGTACAAAGTCTGCAAGAGCTAAAGTCAAAAAATATGGTAAACGGACTTAAGTTTCAGTCAACTGTAAGCAAGATTGATTGTTTGTCATGCATGAAGAGCAAGTGTACGGTGAAACGATTTGAGCAATCGCATTCAAAGGCAAAATAAGTGCTAGAAATTGTGCACCTAGACGTTTGTGGGCCTATTGGCAAGGTTTCTAATGGCGGCGCAAGATATTTTTTGACAATGATAGACGACAAGAGCAGATTCGTGCATGTATTCTTAATGAAACAGAAGTCAGAAGTCGTCGATATATTCAAGCGGTACGTTGCATTGGTGGAAATACAAACTGGTCGTAAGGTGAAAACACTAAGAGGTGATAATGGCACTGAGTATGTGAATAGTTTTTTTTAACTCAGAACGGCATAAAGCGACAACAGACGGTGCCACATACGCCACAACAAAACGGCGTAGCTGAGCGTTTTAATCGCACCATGCTTAACAGTGCAGGATTGGATGAAGCGTTTTGGGCAGAGGCAGTCAGTTGTGCTGCATATTTGCGAAACAGGTCACCAACAAAAGCCGTGAATGATAAGACTCCGTTTGAAATGTGGACCGGTAAGAAGCCAGTGGTCAAGCATTTAAAAATATTTGGATCAATTGCCGTGGCAGTAGATAAAACTGAAATATGAAAATTTCGAGCAAAAGGCAGTGAATACATAATGGTCGGATATGCTGAAGAAAGCAAAGCTTATCGTCTCTATGATAAATCTAAGAGGAATGTCATAGTGAGTCGAGATGTCTACTTTATAGAAGATTGTGTATCTAAACAAACAGTCAGCATGCAAGACTTGTTAATTAATAACAGCGAAAAAGTTAAAGGCAGTGAAAGTATAGCTTCGTGACAGTATAGCTTCGAGGAACGCGATGCAAGAGGAGTTCAACGCGTTGATTTGCAACAAGACTTGGCAGAAGTTAACCTTACCAGCGCACAAGAAAACGATTGGTTGCAAATGGGTGTTTTCTCTGAAGAAACTAAGAAATTAAGGGCGAAATTGAACGGTATAAGGCAAGGCTAGTGGCAAAAGGCTGCAGTCAGAAATACGGCATTGACTATGCAGAGACATATTCACCCGTGGTCAGATACGAGACAATACGAATGATTTTGGCGTTGGCAGCAGAATATGAGCTGCATGTTCATCAACTTGACGTATCAACAGCATACTTAAACGGCGATCTTGACGAAGATGTTTTCATGAAACAGCCGGAATGTTTTGATGATGAGACTGGTAGAGGGTTGAAGCTGAACAAGAGTCTCTACGGCCTGAAGCAGTCAAGGCGTGTTTGGAACATTAAACTTGATGCTACATTGAAGAAACTGGGCTACAAGGCATGCCCCGTGTTAGCCGTGTGTCTACACAAAAGCGAAAATGAACGACATAAACATAATTACAGTTTATGTAGATGACTTACTTATTGCGTGCAGCGTCAAGGGTGAGGTCATTAAAACTAAACAAGAAATTGCAAATACAATAACGGTGAGCCAAAAGCAACACATACTTCAAAAGTTGAAGGAGTTCGGCATGAGCGAGTGTCGATCGGTTGCAACACCTCTAGAGGCAAACTACCAAGTGAATTGCACCAATGAAGACTGCAAAGTTGTCGATGCGACGGAATATCAATCCATGATCGGATCAATTATGTACATCGCAATTTCTTCGAGGCCAGATGTGTTACATTCAGCATGTAAATGCAAAACATGCAACGTCGAATTTTCAGTTAAGATACCAGAAGATCGGCGAGAATATAAAGGGCTATGCAGATGCTGACTGAGCAGGCGATTTCTTGGGCGGCTCAGCGTTTTTTTCTTGGCAAAGTAAGAAGCAGAATACAGTAGCACTCAGTAGCACAGAGGCGGAATATATGGCGCTTTCGGTAGCAGCAAAAGAAGCTCTATATTTAAGAAAATTTATTAATGAAATGAATTTGGGTTCAAAGTTTGATACAGTTCTTATACATGGAGTTAATTTAAGCGCTATTAATCTATATTAAAGAACCCAGTGTATCCTGCTAGGAGCAAGCATATCGATGTTAAATTTCATCATTTAAGAGAATGTTATGAAAATAAATTTATTGAATTGAAATATTGTCCAACTAAGGAAATGGTGGCAGATGTGCTCACAAAGAATTTAGCAAAATGTAATCATGAAAAATTTTGTGGTATGCTTGGCTTAAAATGAATTTTTGAATATTTTGTTAATCAGTAGTATAAGAATTGAAGAGGAGTGTTAGAATGTCAATTGTTATACCCTGTCATACACTGGAATATTACTCTAACTGTTAAGCATATAAACTCTGTAAGTGAAACATGAATGAAATGTATTTTAGTTGCTCTGAAATCGCCACCGAGTTCACTTCATTCTACGCATAACGATCCGGCCTCCCAATAAAAGTCGTGTTTCATAGCTATTGTTATGCTTATCAACAACTGTCGCGCTATTTCAAAAAATAACTTTCTTAACTCCATACTAAACACAAACGTGTAGCATATCTTTTTACTTATACGAGTATATAGTTACATAAATATCATTTCAATTTTTGCAAGTCAAACACAATCTTCATATTTATATTATACACAACCAAGTCAAATTGTTTTGGCAACAATCCTGCAGATTTTCGTTGTCATTGCTAAAATATAAAAAGACTGACTTTTGTAAAGAAATATCTGGGGCATTAGTAGAAATAATTCTGCGAAAACTGCCACAAAAAAAATATAATATTAAAAAATAGACAAGCAAAAACATGTTAACCTTTAGTGTAATGCTTAAATAATTTGATTACAAATAAGACCACAAAGCAAATAATAACCAACAAAAAACGACAAATACAAAATAGAATTTACCACAAAAGTCTTTCGAGAGTATTATGCATTTAATTGCTTTACCAAAAAAAAAAAAAAATAAAGACTTCGAGACAAAAAAGGACAAAATTGGGTTGCCAAGCATCTGCTGTTTGTGTGTCAGTCTGTCAGTCTGTCTGTCTGTCAGTCTGTCAGTCTGTCAGTCTGACAGTCTGTCCGTCGGTCTGTCCGTATGTCTGTCCGTCTGTCTGACTATCCGTCTGTCTGTATGTTGTTGTTTTTTTGTTCTTAACAAATATTTCCAATTAATTTCATCGTCTACGGCATATATGAAAAATAAAAGATACACACATACTAACGAAACGTGTAAATACTGATTTAACTACACAAAAGAACTCAATTTAATCTGAATAACTACTTTCAAAAACTGAAGCACTGCTTATAATTTGTTGTACTTTGTCATTATGTATATGATAATAGTCATAGTACTCGTATATACTAAGTAGTTATGCTGTCATGCAAACAATTACTTTAAATTGCTTTTTACATTAAAACTTTGCGGTTTTATTAATATAGACAAAAGCTTTGTATAGAATTTTTGATGCAAAACTCTCTGAGCTGCATACAGCATAAACTGCAACTGAGTTTTAGTAGTGCTTAAGTGAAGTATGTATCGCATGTATGTACTTAAGTGTGTGCTAGATAAAATAGCACGCATACGCACTGTCTTCTGGCCTGAAGTATTTGCTGTGTTAAAAGTTTTCCGTATTTTTCATTTCTTGGCCTACTTAGAAGTTTGCGAAAAAGTTTTCTGACTGTCTACACTACTTTTTATACACTACATACAATGTGGTGTCGACAAATCACTGCGGTATACTAATTTTTTTATACAAAAGTTGGCATCATACACAACTATTGACAGTGAATTTGGAAACTACTAGACTACTAGAATAGTTTAGTTTAGTTTTATTTCTTGAAATTAAACGCTGCACTCTTGCTAATGTACCAAGACCAATGCAGATTTTATAATTTTATTACATTATAGAAAAAAGAACTGTGACTATGATCAAGTATAATCTAAATGTCCAAGCTTGAAGTCTGTAGTTCTTATAGTTCCTGAGATCTGTTGTCTCACACAGCTAAATGGACTCAGTTTCCGATGCTGACCAACAATATATATAGTTTATGGGTACAAACAGTTAAAGGTTGCCCACAAGGGAGAGCACTTTCTCCCATTCCACGCAGACTAGTCGTAGACAGACTACTCTGTAGACTAAAGGAGAATGGAAGACGATGCCAAGATGACATCGTTTCACTAGCAAGTGGGAAGTTGGAAGAGACACTCTGTGACATAATCAACAGAGAACTCAAAATCACACAAGATTGGTGCGTTGTTACTGGATTTGATATCACTTCATCGGAAAATCGAACACAGAATAAAAGAAACGCTAATACTGATTGTCTAGTCGATGGAAATAAAGTTATCTCGGAGATATGTCAGAAGCGTCGAAGGGTGCATCCCTAATAGACGATATACAGAGGACGATATTTGTTCAGAGTTTCATCGTCAAATGTTCCGACAAAAAATCGTGGACGTCAGAAAGTTCATACGGACTAAGACCACACACCATCAAGTGGTAGACGGATGGATCCTTGACGGAAGTTGGTATAGGAGGAGTTGTAGGCCCTAGGACTCACTATTGGGAGTGAATGGGAAAACAATCCAGTATCTTCCAAGCAGAAATGTGTGCAATAATCAGATGTGCACAATTCAGCATAGATAGAGACTATCACAGCTGTGATATTGCGATTCGCTCAGACAGCCAGGCTGCGTTGAAGGCATTTAACTTCAACGTTGTTAAGGCAAAGCTAGTGGTTGAAGCAAATGGTCTATTGGAAGAACTCTGTGAACACAGCAGAGTCTCTTTGCTCGCAAAAATATTCCAAGAAATGAGCAGGCGGACAAACCTGACAGCAAGGAGCGATTACGCTCTTTATAGGACCTGAGGCTTATTGTGGCATCGGGAGACATACTATATCAAAAGTAATCCGCAAGAAGAAGAACTAAGACAAGCTAAGAAACAGTTATATGTTTTGGGGATACAAAACTCACCCGAATGCAGATTCTCTGACCACGATGAGGAGACCTCTCTCCACATTCTTGCTAAATGTGAAGCTGTAGCTATAAGCAGACTGGTAATCACTTTATTAGAAAGGAGTAACTGAGAAGTTTGGATCCTAGGAAAGTACTAAGGTTCATTCAACATATAGGTTTAGGGCAGGTCATCTAACTCAATGAGGACAAACAATACGCATACCTTTTATGTCGCAGTTTTTATATGTTTCAATCATAAATAATGCATGTTACTTACTTAAGGTGCATTATCAATGAGTGGTTCACGAAGTACTTCTCTATCGGCTGCATTGCTCACTCCATTGAATCCAAGTTGGATAGAGAAGTTACTAAGTAACTAAGCAATAGCTTGGCAAAAAACCTCGTCATATCAAGAGTTTGTCACAGTTCTGCTGTATCAAATAATCTCTTTAGTCGTCGTATCCATGGAGTGGGAGATATGTCTTCAGAAGCCAGAAGTAACGCCCGGAACAGTTGATAGAGTCTAACTGGGTGTTGGGCTTTCGTTGGGTGTTGGGACGAGCGGCATGCAATTTGCTGACACAAGTTGAACATACAATGCGCTTGATGCTTGCCTTCCGTCGATCACAACATGATCCATTTGATTGTGTGTGTTTTGATCGGGACTGCGCTATGTAGCCTTGTGTATGTTAAGTTGTGGAAATTTGGTACTATTGACTCCATATTCCGACCTGCAGCGAAGTCGTTTGGACTCACTCCATTGCTTGGCGATTTCAATTTTGGCGTAGACTTCGCCAAGCACAGCCCAGTCCTATCCATCGCATTTCCTGTATTGCAGTAATGTCAGCCTTGAGTTTGTTGAAGACATTAACCAGCAGTATATCTGCACCAGGCTTATGATGTGACAGGATATTGCAGATGCATATCAGTAAATTATGGTCTTTAAATCGTTTCCAACGGTCGTCATCAAAGAAGGATCATATCCTAGGCTTCATCCGTGTTTTAACTGGTAAATCTTGTTTTGCGGTGGCGGGAATCAAACCCAGCGCACCAACTCCTAATTAAGGGGAGTGGTTGCATATTAACAATTTGCTCACCATGGAACTTCCGTGGCTTGCCCAGGGGATACGTGTCCTAACGGACGTTTGTGAGCTGCTTGGGCCGTTTGCAAATGAATATCTTGTCCAATTCGGAACCATCGGTAAATAACATGGTCGAGTGCCTATAACCTGTATTGTTGTTCTCCCTACTCAGTATGGAGACTCTACATGCATTTTTGGAAGTCAAGTGTTGTCACACAATAATACTCGTATGTTATACCTGGAATGTTGGACACTTCACTTAGTATGTCCATCTGCAGGGCCGTCCGTTAGTCTAATTGATTGTTATTGTATTTCCATAATGTTGTATAGTGCCTGGAGAAACGTGGATCTTGTGATAACTGACACTTACTATCTCTTGCAATCTCTCCTTTCCATACGTCGTATAATTTCTTTTACTGCTGTGACCCATGGTAGAACGAATATACGCAAGACTGGCCTACATCGTGTTTTAGTTTAATAACTATTATAAATGAATTCAGCTCGTATACTCGAAATATAGCGTATAAAAAAATTCGCTTGTACCGAACATAAATTTCCTTTTCGTATTTCAGTCTTCATTCGTCGTCCTACAAATGTGTGTCATATGTTTTCTTCACGTACTATATCTCACTCCATGACCACATATTGTTTCTGTTGTGAAGAAGTTTAGTCTTCTTGGCTCTTGTATTAACTGATACACATACATACATATTCCATTTTCTTGTTGCTTTGCCATTCGATGCTAGTAATTCAATCTGGTGTTTACAAAACTATAATCAAAAAACTTTCGCTGCTCTATTAACTTTAAGTTGAAGCCAATATTAGACAGTTCTTGTAATTGTAGCCTGTTGTAGAGCAAAACATAAATGGATTATATAGTCGCAGATATCATATATCAAAATTACCTATATATACAACTACATATACAACTACTTCTTCAAATTTGAATAGCAATGGTGTCACTGCACATCTACCACTTCAAAAGACAAAGTGTTGCATTGGTCCATTCGAATTAAGTGTAAATTAGGCAGCAAAATGAAATTACTATTTCATTATATTGACTTCAATTACATAAGAGTACGGTAGGTTGGAAATTATACGTGTTGATGTAATAATTTCTCCACATGCGTTCTAAAGCAATCTCATTCGAATAATTAAAACAAATATTTGTGTATAGCACACAAGTGTTAAGTTTTAAATCGGTATATAAAGGGATTAATTAGTTTGGTTGAGAGAGTGCATATGGCATGATGAAGAAAATATCCGAGATCATGGTTTTGAGGACATTGTCAAAATTTTAAAAAAATATACGGAAAAGCTGCACAAAAAAGACGCACTTCATTGTCCCGGCCGTAATTGGCTGCATGTACCTTCGCTTTCAAAATTCAATTGCGCTGCATAGCCAGCCAGCCGCCAATGCAACTCTGCTGCTTCAAAGGTCAAAGTGCCGCATTCGCTCAGTCTAAAATGTGCTGTTTTGTGCTTGGCTGCCGTGGCAATCTAATTAAGCGCAAATTAAGCAGTAAAATGTGGTTTGCACTAAATTAGTTCGACTTTAATTAAGTACGCCCTTATACAATTATACGGCTACGTGCTGCGAAACTAAAAATGCGGTAACTATGTCGAAGGCAGCAACTGTCTGGCGCTTATTGAGTTTGCCATCGTGATGGAACTAATGAAATTGAATTGAATTGAATGTGTTGTTGAGGTTTTCACGCCGCAATCTTATTTTACGGCAGTCTATGAAAACCTTCAAAATGATTAGCTTACAAACAAAATGCATTGCAACTGATTAAAGTGCATTAATCGTTGATTTCTATGGCGTGTTGCTGAAAACGTAATATAGACATGGAGTCGGAGATAGCAGCAAGTAAAATTTCACAAAAAAAAAAAATAAAATATGGAAAAAATTTTATGGGAACACTACAATCACACATCTTTATTCCATTTTTGTGGTGGTTAGCTCGTAACTATAGGATGCTACCGTCCAATATAGTCCAAAATATCAAGTTCCAAGTAAATATTGACTGTAATGAGAAAGTTGCTCATGCAAAATCCGAAAAGTAGAAGGTGGATTTGGAAGGGCTACCACTAAAATCGTGGTATGGTAGATTTAATATAAGTTCAGCCTAGGAACATAGGGAGTTTCCATACCGGATTTCAGATCGATATGAGCAACTAGTTTCGATTCATAGAGACAGGGGACATACAGGCAGACGGATAGAGAGATAGACGGGTAAACAGATAAACATATAAACAAATAAGCAGATAAAAAGATATACAGATAAACAAATAAACAAATAAACAATAAACAGTTAAACAGATAAACATATAAACAGATAGAGATACACATAGGCAGACGGACATGGTTACTTCAATTCGTCTCGTCGTGCTGATCAAGAATATATATGTACTTTATGTATCACAGTTTACATAATATATGTGAATCATTTCTTTTTGAAGCTTCTTTGTGATAACACCAAACTTTTTTTTACAGATAGAAATACATTCCATTTCTTATGTCAATTCCAATAAAATATCGCTTAACTCATAAAATCTGGATAGAAAGTCTTGGGTAACCTTTGGCAAAACGCAGACCAGGAAGACAATTCTTTGCTTATTCACAGTTATTCACTGGACACTGCATGGCCAAGCTAAATAAGGGACCATCAGAAACCAAATCGGTCTAGTGCCCTTTTTTGGACTAACCAAGGTTAAAAAATTGGGTAGATACCAAATCTGTATCCTACTCGTCAAACAATAAAAGGCAAAGATATGGCAAAAAAGTTCCTAATATCAGCAAGTGGTACGCTAAAATTTCGCCTCTTAGTTAAATATTTGGAACCTTATTTCCAGTATCCATTTAAAACTGATCGTAGCACAACATAACCGATATCAATGTTGTGGCGACATGTTTTTATTTTACATTTGTATTGTTGGGATTTGTAACATATAACTTGCGGAATACCTGTATATTAGAATCAATCCCTCCACCATATATGTAAAATCAAAATTATATATTCATTATGTTGTACCTTGTATACTGTGCGCTTCGGCCAACCATAAGTGTGGTTAGGAGCCAGCTGACATTTCCGTTGGAAACTTTGACATATTTTAGTATAAATGTGCACAGACGCTCAATTTTCGAAGCACTTTTGCCAATCAATAGTGGCTATATCTGCAATAAAGTGTTTAAAGGATTCAACAGCTTTTTTTACACATAAACAAATAATATGAAAAAAAAAATATAAGAATTGATCATTCAAGCCGTATAACTTTAAAAATAATACATATCTTTGCGCATTAATAGCTAAATTAAAATGGCCCTCGAGCCGGATAACTATCAATCTAATACATGTATTTGCATCTTAACAGGTAAAGTAGCTTGGTCATACGAGCCGGATAACTATAAAACCATTGGTGGATCCAGCGGGAAACTGGGGAAAGTTTCCACCCCTCCTCCTAACAGTATTTCTGTTCAGTAGAAAGATATTGTTTCGGTTCATTTTCATAAAATAATTGGTTTTTTAGTAGAGTTCGCCGCCCTCTTTCAAGAGTAGTAGAGTCCCCCCAAGAGACCGTTCTGGATCTGACCCTGATAAAACAAATACATTTGCGCACTAATACGATCTGCAACATGGTCCTTCGAGCCGGATAACTTTAAAAATAAGAACCATATTTGCGCCTTAACAGTTAAAGTAAGAACATTTAAACGTATAATAACTGCTCGTACTAAATATATATTCAATTAATAATTACGGCTGATCTTAGCTTCCAAACAATTACCAGCATTGTATTTGAATTACGTAAACAGAATGATAGGCATGAGAATGTATACTTAGTTCTCAATGTCTTTCACTTCATCTTCTTCACTTTATTGCCATTAAAAATAAGTATTAATATAATATGCCAGCTGTTAAAGTATATAATACATAGCCTTTAATTTACATTACATTTGCAATGAAATTTTCTCGCATTTACAAGAACTAAAACTATGATAAATAGTTGACAAACACGCTCCACAACGCCTTGCACGGCACACATAGCACAAACCATTGATAAACACTAAAGTACTGAGCAATATATATACTCGTATATACCTATAAACTTGTGTATATATACTTGAATATAGAAATTTATGTCAAATTAGAAAGATAGATATACATAAGTACACATGAATGTATCTTAGTGTGAGATGACAGCATAGACGTGTTGAGCTGCATCACGTTAAGTCGAGCCGACCCGTGGCGTTTATTATACAATATTGTGTATGTCGTATACTGTTAACTGAGCGTTGAGTTCAGTCATTCAGAGAAATTAATTAAATACGTAATGCTAGCTCGCTAGTATACAAGAGTATGTTTCTTAAATGCTTCAGCCTAAGCGTTCGACTAAGCGGCATGAAGACAAACGAGCGGTTGAGTACACAAACATATATCACTATTACTTCAACTACTTATTGTTTATTAGCACTTGCGTACGACATAGAACAAAGTGTTGTCCTTAAACAGCCAGACATGCTTTCGTATGTAGGTCGAATACAATTTTTCATCAAGTTTGTTCGAATTTAAAATATTTGCTTTAAGATATTGAATTATGTACACCAATTCTCGACATATGTCGCTAGAGGAATGGTTCGCTTACCATTATTTTGATAGTATTTTAATAGTGTAGATAATATTTAAATTTATGCTTTGTTACCTCGTCAAGCCGAGTCGATGTTGTTACGTTCAACTATTCGTTAATTGTGACAAATACCTCACATGGAGATGCCGGTATGCTAGGGTTATTTTAAGAGGTGAGAAACACATATACGCATGTATGGAAGAAAATCTTAGACACTCAGGACAGAGAATAGTTTATTTTTAAGTATTACACATTAATTGCCATGAATTGAAATGTAGCACATTGAAATAAAATGTGTGTGTTTTTTTTTTTTTTTGTAATATGGTTGCATATACTCTTGATTCTTCCAATATACGCCTTGGCCATTAATACAGCGTGGCTGATAAATATTGCTACAATAAGAAACTCAAATAAGAAGAAACTCAAAATCTTTTAAGTTCCATGGTTCGAATAGTAAAACTCGATTATGGCTATTGTTGAAGGCAATAGAGTTGATGTGGACCAGATCAAATCGATACAGATCATGCTAACGGGAATTATGGAGATTGTGCACCGAACAGCCGATCCCAAAATGTACCCCATTCAATTTTACTTACAGCAGTCTATGCGATTGAGACCAGCGCAGTTTGAGTTGGTGGTACGTAGGTTGAAAAAACAAATAATTGTACTTGAAAATGATTTTATTGTTCTTCAAAATATTGTCCATGATGATTAATACTGCTTTGCATGCGCGTGTACCAATTTTCGAAACACTTCTTCCACTCCAAGTGAGGTAGCTGCAAAACATACGTTTTGAACGCTTCAACCGCTTCTTCTATTGCAGAAAATCAATGCTCACGTAATTTTTGTTTATTGTTCGGGAACAAAAAGAAGTCATTGGGTGTCAAATATGGACTGTACGGCAGATGACCCATCAATTCAATGGTTTGAATGCTCAAAACTCCCTGGAGTGACGTGGTGTGTGAAACCTCGCATTGTCGGCGATTTGTTTTCTTTATTTCTACGAAGACTTGTGGCAAATAAATGGTTGTATACCACACAGATTTTACCATCATACTTTGCTCTAACGTCACTGTAGCCTCATGACATTTCCTTGCCCATTTTTTGGGCGTTTGTCAGATTATGCGGGATTCAATGCGAACAGATCTTCTTGATGGCCAAATAATAATGCAAAATTTTATTGATTTTCTTCATCTGTACTTAGAATTCTCCTTGTCCAAGGTCAAAAAACTGAATCACAATGGGCAATAATTTGATGTGTCCATGATTGATCGTATCAGTGCTTAAGCTTATCAAAATGGGCTTTCCGCGCTCTACTTCAACAATTTCCATAACGTCTGGCATGATGACTATACCATTTTTAGATTATTGATATACCGTATAGTCTTACTTTTAACAGTGCAGGCAGTTCAACAAATTAAAAGGTTTTGCTTACAAATAATATTGATTCCGAGAGGTGTAGTATTCTAGTAAAGTGGATGAGCCCAGCCATACAGGAGTATCTAAATTTTAAACATAGTTCCTTACAACCTTCCAGTCTGCATTTGAAGCTAATATTGACTGTAATAAAAAAACTTAAACATCTTAAAAATGGGTTATAAATTTGTATGAGTGCTACCACTAAAAAAGGGTGTGGCATTCAGACTTACCGGTTGGACTTAAGATTGGATGAAAACTGTTGGATTAGTTTACGTATTCACAGACAGACAGACAGACAGACAGACAGACAGACGGACATGGCTAGATGACTCATCTTGTCGAGCTGAGTAAAAATGTATTTACTTTATGGAGTCTCTATAACGATCTTTATGTGTTACAAGCATTGTGATAAAAGAAATACTATTCAAACTTCTTGTGAAAGGTAAAAACAAAGTAATTCTTCTGTGTAAAAAGTATTAAAGCTTCTATGCCACCATCATCGAGTGAGATACACCTAAATTATTTCAGAGAGATAAAATACTCTTCATACTTCTTTTAATGGCAAATCACACAATTTTGCCAAAAAAAAAACAAATTCTGAGTCAGCATATGGAACCAGTGTTGCATTGCAAAGTCATTTTATAACTTGGTATTCTGCATACCTGAATCTATGAATGAGTATAGTCCTGCAGATTAAAATAAACTCATCAGACAACACGCAACAGATTCATTTAGAAACAATGACCACAGATGTATGTGTTTGTGAGTATCTGTGTGTGTGTGCAACAGGACAGCGGAAGTAGGAAGTGAGCAAAGCTGCACCGGAAAAGCAAACTCAGCCACATTTACACCCACAAACACACACACACATACACACAACCACAACAAAATAACCACAGTTGACTGCAAGTTGTCAATGATTCATAGTAGTTGAATTTATTGAAAGTAAATTACATAAAATATTTGTTGTTAGGTTTATTATTGTCAAATATTTGCTATTTATTTAGAATTTTAGTATTGCATTCGTATAATTAAGCTGCCATTGAGCAATCATATAATATGTAAGTACATATTGTAAATAGGTTCTATATTTGTGTTTTAGAATGTCAGATACTACAACAGCATATATAAAATATACTCGTAAATGCATATTTATGTAGATAGTACATGCTTAAATGCAGCTTTAAAAGTGATGAACTTAAATAAAGAAAACTCTATGCACTCGAAATGTGTGTTGGTGAGAATGTTTTAAAAGTATGCTTTGAACAGTTGATTAAGTGCACGAAAATGTGTAAAAGAAGTAAAGCTACAAATTCAACATGACAAGAAAATTTCATTTACAATTTTAACTCACAACTCCAGCCGATGCACAGTGGTGTAGATTCCAAATAAAAAATGCTAAAATATCAAACCAGCTACGAATTCTCATCAACAGTTTGATTTGATTGAAAACAAATTGAAATGGAAAATATTCTTAAGCTGTCAGTGACTTACTCTACACAGAAACAAAAGCCATTCTAAAAATGGGTAAAAGTCTTGTTTTCATTCGAAGTTCTATTTACAAATCAAGCGCGATCAAGTACAAAAGTCTCAGATTGTCAAAAAAAAGTCCTTTTTGAATTTAAGTAAGTAGAAAATTCTTAAAACAAACTCTGAGAGGAGAAAAAATACAGAATGGAAAATAGAACTTACTCTCTCAGCTGCTCCAAAAATCTTCGCACCGACAGTAAATGCCGTTAGCCGTGGTAGTTAAGCCGAAGTTACTTCTCAGCGCCGTTCGTATTTGTCATGCTTCGATACAAGTGTTTCCTACTCAAACCAATCCAATTTTGTTATTCAAAGAAGCTCAGTAGAGCTTGAAGCTTGTTAAATTCATGAATTTCTGGCTTAAAAAAAGGAACTTTGTACTTCGTTTAAGAAGATTCGTACTCACCATACTATTGATACCGTAACGGATCAAGCACGGAAATCCTGATTTTTTTATCAGTGCACCTTTTAAGTTTTACAGTGTAGTCACACCTCGGTGGATAGGTTAAGTTTGATTACAGAATCATAAAGTTTGACTCTTTTATATAGTTTATTTCCTCGGCAAGATGTCTAATACGAGCGTCTTTTTTAAAGTAAATGCCAAAATTCATCCAGACCAAAATGTGGAATCACTTTCTTGAGATTCGGACCTCAAATGAAATCTCACTTCATGCTCTGATTTTACTGTCCGGTAGTAGTTCATCATGTCTTTTTGAAAGTACTGATCTTACTCTTCCGAGTACGCTCTCAGATTTCTTTGAATTTATCAAGCGGATATGATTGAGGAGTGTATGAAAAAGTGTGTTCTAGAATGTCCCTTAGAGTTAACAAGTTAAAACTTTAAGGGACATTCTAGAACACACTTTTCCATACACTCCTCAATCATTTCCACATAGCTTTTGGCATTGGAGTTGCCCAAGAAACTTCGAAGAACTGCGAAAAATGTTTTTCAGTTATCTCCTTAGTGGTGAGCTTTTTGCAGTATTTATCACAGTTAAGAATTTTGAAGCTTTGCCTCAGAAAATTTACAGCATAAATCTTGAAGGTACCTACTTGAAGGCTGCCGATTTTGTACCTAGAACTTCCAAAACCTTATGTACAGTAGTGGCATCAGCACAACCTGCAGGTCTACCATTTTATGTTGTTATTTCCTACATATACTCTGTCCTCTGTAGCCAGTTGCGCTTGTTTTAGTGCGCATTGGTGTTCGTACTGTCTCAAAGACAAATTTAATAATTCCGCGAGCAGAGCAGTCTTGACTATCCTACTATCCTACTAATATTCATACCACTGTGCGATGCGTCATACGTTCATGACAGCTGGAGCTAAATCTTGCCTATATCGTCGTAGACACCGTCATCGTTTATCAAACTGTAGCGAAAATATAAATTGCTAAAAAGTTTTTATTTAACTTTTTGCTTCAACAGATAAACGCGAGTATAACAACTTGTACTTCATTGCGCTTTGGAGTTAAACAGAAGTTCGGAGCGTATAAGTTATATATCATTACTCATGAGAGTGTTTTTTTTTTTTAATTTTTTTTTAAGGCGCAATACATCTCAAATAAAAACCAAAAAAAAAAAAAAAACTTTCTGACTGTCGACAACTCTTAAAATTAACAACTTCATCACTTTTGCTCGTTGCTTTTTCTTTTAGAGAATAATACTCCATGCTGCTTTATGCCATTTATAGCATCTATGCATATACACAAGTATATACTATTTTATCTGTTAACAAAAATCAGCATAGAATGTATCTGAGACGGCGTTTTATACTGTTTTGACTGCTTGCCTCTGTGTATCTTTTGTGTTGGCAATCATAAAATGTTATTTTGTTATTTTCAACTGGTATAGCAAATTGCGTGATTTATGCAATTCACAATGATGTTGGAAATGTAAGCCAACGCACCCAACTCATATCTTTTATAAACATAGATACTTGAAGCTATCAGAAGCAAAGCAAGCAGAAATTTTAAGTGCTGCGTAGTCAGAGATACCAAGTTTGTGCTTACATTTCTCACTATAGATACTAAAATCGTACGTATTTCTGGGGTGCAGTGCTAACCCTGGCGTACTTATCAGCGAGCGGTGTAGCCAGCACTTCATAAATTGTCTAAAATTAGCTATAAAACAAAGCATGCTGCGCTACAAAGTGCTTAAGTGAGTGGTTGTTAAGTTAACTTTTTTTCCTTAAGAATTATTACCGAGGCAATAACAACAACAACAACAACAACAACAACTTAAATACGTACAGATTAGCCATTATCATATCAAATTTGACACTCTATCTCGCTTACACTTACAGAGTAAATTTTTGTAAGCAGTGCTTGAGCATAGTACTATATTAAGGATAACACAGCGTACACGGCTACGTCATATTGTTTTTTTAACTTTGTGTTATTTTAATAGCGCCTCCACGTTCCAAGATTTCGCTAATTTTAAATCGAAATAAAATTGCAGTAAAATAATATCCTTGTGTATTTTATGACTTCACGACCAAAATTCTAACCTCAAAAGCGGAGAGTAATATAAATAATGTTGCTTATAATACCCTGCATGAAATGAAATTTTTGGTTTGTTGAAATTTGAAAACATCTGCCAAACTGAGCTTCATCCGTCGGAACAACCAGTAATCAGAAGAGACAATGCCAGGATAATACAGCATGTGCGACAAAATATCTAACTTGACTGTGTTCTTCACCGCACCAGTCTGGCGTTACGGAATACATGTGTACGGAATTGCTGCAAAACCTTACCTCAATAAAATACGAGACCTGCAGCCAAAGGTCATCCGCAGACCAACAGCAGTGCCTTGCTTTGACTCGGATCATTATCGAGTAATGCCTCTAGTTCTTTATCTTTGGATTTTCTGGGCGAAGCTTGTCTTGTCTTGTCGTAAAATCAACATTTTTGAAACTTCGAACCCATTCCTTACATGATTCATCAGTGTCACTATACACTATATATTCCTAGTTAGTATGGGACTCATGAACTGAATACACCGCACGTACGAAAGCGTGCCATTATGCATAATTTTGTGCAAGCCGGCGCCAGTCGCTGGCACTACGAAGCTTTTTCAGGTCATCATAGGTTATGCCTATGTAAATAATCGCGGCACTGTTAATATTTTTGGTTGTGTATTCCAAACAGCAACAAACAAAATAATTCTTAACTGAGACATTAAAATTCTGAAACAGCTAAAAATTCTTTCTGTTTATTACAACCACAAAGCTTTAACTTTGCACTACAATATGTGGCCTATATGCAAAACTGTTCATTATTGAAGTGCGCTATGTAGCTATCAAACTCGTTAAACGCATAGCAGAACAAAATAGATACAAACAACAACATCGTGGAAAGAAATATAAAACGTAACTATCTTAGCTATCTGCTGATCCCATCTTTCCATTTATATGCACCACTCACCCAGATAAATAGAAATATAGAGCAAAAGAGAAAGTAAAACACAGGTACCTACTTCCATTAGCATAATTTTATGGTTGTTGTCTGCTGTTTCGTCTGATGCTTAATTTCTTTACCTTTCGCACGTCACCATCGTTCTTGCTGGTCTGACGATTTGATAATGAATTTTCACGTTTACTCCTCAGGCCAACCATAAATAGCTTCGCTATAAAAGCACATTGCATAATCGTGATCAGCTCGTTGAGGTGAATCGATCGAGTCAATTTCGTTCGTCTGTCCGTCTCTTCGACTGCCTTAGTAACTGTTTCTTAGAGCTTACTCGCGCTAAGAAACAATACTGTATGAATTTAGCTGACTTTAGAACAATCACTGAAAAATCTGCGTTATTTTCTGAACCACTTATACTAATTGGATTATGCGTAAATTAGACATGCACGTGTGGATCTAATGACAATACAATATTCTTTTGTATAATTTTGATGATTATATCTTAACGAGTAATGACGAAAGACAGTTGCTTTTTGCGAGATAGCTACTACTTTCCTCGATTTGTAATCATGTAACAATGTGTTGCTATTGTTTTTTTTTGTTGAATAAATTTTCATTAAATAATTTAAAAATAATAATGCAAATTTTTCAGTAACCGGTCTTAAGTCAGCCAGTTTATCTGAATATTTCATTCTCATTCATATATTTCAAACACATTTATGGTGTGCACAAAATCTTGCAATAGTGCAAAAGTGCAACATTCTTTTTTGCACTTTTGCACTGTTACGAGATATTGGAAATAACTTAAATAGCACAGTCGGTCTCTCAGTTTACAAAAATGATTTAATGAAAATATATTTAAAATGTTTGTCTTCAAAATTTAAATAATTGAAATAATTCATTGCATCAGTTTATCTCCAAAATACATATCATTTCAAAATAGTGTATAAAATAATAGTACAATTCAACTATAACACTTAAACTAGTTTGAATTTTGATTGTGTAACTCCCAAAGGAATGTTTAAGCTAAGCACTCCAACTTGATTGCGGCCAGCTGTTTGCACCTTTATTTACCAAAACTTCATACCCAACTGAATGTTGTTCGAAACAATTGCTTACCTTCTTCTTTTTTTCTTGTTTTTTTTTTTTTTTTTTTTGTATATTTTTTACGTAGTTTAACTTTTTATGTTTTGTTTTGGCATCGACACTCAATGTACGTAAAGTTATAAAACTTAAGGAGTGCTGAGTGCCTGCCTAGCTGCTTTATGAGCCCATAAACGACGAGCATACGAAAAACAAAAACAAAAAACCTCACCATAAAAACAATGTAAAAGGGATATTTTTGTTCCTGTTGTTGTTATACTTGTTTGCCGCTGCAAATAAAATAAATCCGGGTCGCAGTTCATAGGTTAAGTGACCAAGCTTTTGACTTTAGCTACGTTTCGGTTCGGTTCGGTTTGGTTCGATTCAGTTTCATGCCAAAAGTTTTTTTTCTTTTTCTTCCGCGTTGCTAAGGGTCGTTTATACGTTCATTTACAGTTACAGCGACCCGGAAGTGTATGCAATTTCAGCGCGCCATGGGCGGAAGTTGTAATTGCCTTTTTCTGCCACGCCGCCATTGTTTCGCTTTGTGTTGTTTTTTCCTTATTTTTTTTTTTAATATTTCTCGTTTAATAGGAATTTTTAATCTGGTCGACCCTAATGAGTTTTATTGGCTGCAAATAATTAAGCATAAATAGAAGGGCATAGATTAGATTTTAATAGTAAAAGGTATGTCAAGTTTGAATGCTATATTTGATGCGTAATATGATTCTTAATTTCCTGATGGAAAATTCAAAATAAATTATAAATTATCGTTTAATTTATATCTAGTCTTTAAAACTAATTATTATGTTGTTTTCTCTTTCATATTTAACCATGGTATTGGGTAGGTATAAAAATAAATGGAAGGGATTCTATTGTAATGCCACTGTTTGACGCGTAGCTCGCAGGCTGATTGGGATCGATGAAGGGGGAAGTCAGCTTACGCTCGGTCACTGAGTCCTCTGCAACATAACGACATACTGCCGATACAACGCACTAATGCGTCCCTCCTCCTACGCCATACCTTTTTCTGAGCTCTGAACACATGCCCCCAGAAGTAAATTTAGAGTACTCGCCTACACAATCGCCTCAAAGGCTCGCCGTCTTCTGTCTCAGGCTAACATACCTCGGTTCGAACGCGAATTGGATCTGCTGAAGTTAAATATGCACTTGAATATGCACTTGATGCAGTACACATATATCTGCGTAACATTTATGATGCTGCAGAGTACTTAATGCTTGGTCAATAACCTTCTCTCCATCCTAATCCAACGCATTCTATTTGAAAACTCGAAGCTATCTATCTAATATATCTATCTAACAATGAGCTAAATACGCGAGCATAAATACGAGCTGAGGATGTTCAAATGAATTATGCTGAAATTTTACATCACGTGTGGAACCGTGGACAATACAACATCTAAACGGTGAGTGGACAAAATAAATATGAAATAAATGAATGACAAAACTTTTGTAAGCATTCATAGCAAGCTCTATAGTCAAATATATTTGCTCGTTTCAGTACCTCATCAAAAAACTCGTATAGCTCATAGTTCATACGGAACCTAAACTCGTCACCAACTCGAGTAGATCCAATAATGCTACGAAGAATCTCCCAAACACTTTCAAAGGCGCTTCCTTTTTTGAAATGCGCGCCATTCAGGCTGTAGCGATCAAATGGTGTGGTTCTGAAGTTTTATTTTCTTCCAGGTCAGTCGCCATCATGCTTTGGAAATGTGAGGAGCGTGCGTTTACCGTCAAGGCCTACTAACAAACATAACATGCGCATTAATAAACAGAACATGCGGGCTGTCTCCAATCCGCCAGAAATGCATGAAAGATCTTTTCATGCAACTAAAGTCACAGTGTGATGTGCAATTTCCTCAGCTGGGATTATTGGACCGTCGTTTTTTGAAGAAAATGAAGTCACACTGACAGAGACTTCGGACCGTGAACATGTTGGAGGAATTTTTTTTTCACGACTTGATGAATTGAACTAAGGAGACATTTGACACCAACAGGACAGAGCAACGACTCACACTTCAAGAGCATCGATAGCTGTTTCGAAGGAACATTTCCTGGAGCTCCTCATCTCAATAAGGGTCGATTTGGAGTGGCCAAGCAGCTCCACCGATTTGGAACGAAGTTATGCCACCGCATCCTGTACTTGGTCTGCTCCTCGTTCACCAATCTTTGTTAAGATACCAAGTACTGTCAGAGCGTTGAAAAACTTCATTCTTATCGGGGTTGTTAAAAGAGCCGTACAACCGATAAATAGCTGCCTTTCTTGTACTCACGGTTCTACTCAACGATTTGTCGAAGTGTAAAAATTTGCTTTATTAATCTTTAGCTTTTTAATTACTTAGTCGTTATAGCCCAGTACAAAATAGAAATCATCAAATAGTAATTCTAGAACTACCTCTCTTTGGGTAGCATTATTCTCTTTATCGGCTTCAAGTAGGTAAGAGATGTAACTACTCCATAGGTTCACAGATGTGTGTGCTTCTGCAACCAGCCTTCAATTTTTTGAGCTTAAACTCCTTTCTTCTCTTTCTTGTATCGTAGAAGGCGTTTTTCCTCTGTCCTTTTCTCACGATATCGCTCTCTAACAGCTCGCATTGCTCCAGACTGCAAGTGCTTCTATATACGGCGTCTTTCTCTGTAGCTTGTCGACACACTTCCTCATACCAGTAGTAGGTCAAAGGGCTGGTGTAATCAATGACCTCTTTGTTTGGTGGCTGCACAGACTCTGTTGCAGCTTTCCGATGTTTAGCTTTGTTGAGGCCTCGTACCGTTCTTACATCCAACACTCTCAACGCATGCCTTCCAATAGTCACAACAAGTGGCCAAGTAGCGTTACGAATGTTAAACTGTAGAAATCTGGTGCTAATGATTACTATTTCCCTACGAATTCAATTAGCCACTCGCCATTGCTGCATTTACGAAGTTTCGGCGTTGATTGGGACAGTGACGTTCCAGGCGCTCGTAAAGCTCAACTTTGGTCGCATCGTCTTTATGTTCCATTGGGGCGTGTGCATCAACTAAGCGGTGATGTCAGCATTGTATTTCTCGAGAACATCAACCAGCTGGATAGTTGCATCTTCCCTATTGAGGGTCCGGTCATTCTTAAATCGTTTGCGGGGATGGTCATTTAACTGCTTCGATTGTGTATTCACTTTGGCGGGAAATACTAATCCTTAATCAAGAAAGATTGCCTTGTCACAATGTGCTCAACACTAAATGGATGTTCAGAGGCTACGCAGGGAATACGCGACTAACGGACGTTTGGGAGCTGCTTGGGCCACTACCAAAAGAATCGTTTGTGGTTATTTCCAAGTGAATGACAATCAATAACTTTCTTATGTGGACTTCTGCAAATGATTCAAAAAATATAAATATGAAGAAGCATGTTCCGCATACTTTTACTCCTTGTTGACTGACTTGATGATAGAGAGCTTTCGATTTTGATAAATTTATATAATAAGTTTTATATAAATATAAATTTGTGTATGTAAAATATGTAAATATTTTGTGCAATTCAATTAAATGTGCCAAATGATGTTTTGCACACAAATCCCAGACAGATTGACAAGCAGTGATACATATCAATTGAAACTCGATTTGCAATATGTGTGGATTTTGATTGTATTTAGCTTCATTTATTATAAGCAATTTTGACATACAAATCAAATTGGAATAAATTGGCTTGCCATACTTACAGCAACAGCTGCGTCAACTCTCGACCAGAATAATTACAAAGCCAATAAACTAATATTAATAATATGAAATTAAATCAAATCCTTATAAAAGAACGCTCTCCAATTAATAATTGAGCCACATTTGAGTTAGAGCAAATGAAAACGAAATAATGCTATATAATAACAAAAGCTTATAATTAATCAAGGTCAGTGGGCACCAAATGCAACAATTGTTTAAGTAATACTGCGACTGTGTGCAGATTGACGTAGACGTATACATAATATACTTGTATATATACTTGTACATATGTCATTCATACGCAATGTGTTCTGCTGCAAGGATGAAAGAAAAAATTATCTACAAACTAAATCAACAAGGGAGCATCGAGATCAACCACGTATCCAACCATTTGACAGATACATGAAATGAACTGACTGAAATGCGAGAACTTGTTAAGTGTCAAAATGTCTAAGCATTTGCTAAGCAACCACAAAAATACGTAGTATGTATTTGGAACGAGTATATTCACTATTTCTGCGAAGGCGCTAACCAAACTTATGTAATTCAGGTTTAAAAAACTTTATTGTAAAAGGCTTTTCAACTAGCTTACAGGTGAAGTGATGTGCTTAAGTGATGCGCTTAGATACTTCGCTTATGTGCAATGCTTCAAAGAGACTCATGGGTCTTGTTGGACATGGTTTTCTCATTTTTAATTTAAGTGCGTTTTGTGAGACTTTTTGAACGCACTATATTTTTCTGAGCAGTAACACTTGAATTAGTGACCTCTCTCAGATTAATAACAACATTATATTCTTACGCCAGAGCATTTCTTTGTCTTACGTAATTCTTAAGTATCTATGAGGTGTTGATTACAGATCTTCATTTATGTATCGTATTTAAAATTAATCTGCAGTTTATACATGAAAAGTTCATGCAGGCCAGTGTCAAACAGAATCGTATGAAATGATGTGTTCTTCGGATTTTTTCGAACAACTTACTTACTTACGTAGGTGGATCTGCAACCGTCTATCAGTCACGGCCGCAAGTAAGAAAGCGCACCATTCGATGTAGTTTATTGTGCGCCGGCGCCAGTCGCTGGCAATCCAAAGCTTCTTCAGGTCATCATATATCTGATCTTGCCATCTTAAGCTCGGACGTCCTCTCTGACGCCGTCCACTAATCAAGTTCAGGTTTACGTTGTAGACCTTTAGTGCAGGAGTTTCGGGGTTCATCCGAATGAGGTGACCAGCCCAGTGCAGCCGCTAGGATTTAATGCTGTGGTTCATTCGGGTCTTAAGCCCGACGCCAACTTTAAGGGCACCAAAAAACTTACGAAGAAACCTTCTCTCGAACACTCGTAAAGACGCTGTAACCGTTGATGTCAGAGTCTATGCTTCTGCGCCATACAGCAGGACCGGGATTATCAGTGTCTTATAGATTTTTATCTTCGTACTTCGAGTGAGGGCTCTACTTCTAATTTGCTTGCTAAGCCCAAAGTAGTAGCGATTAGCAAGCGTGATTCTTCGTCTTATCTCTCGGCTGACGTCGTTGCCGCTGGTAATTTCTGTTCCCAGATAGACGAAGTTTTCTACAGCATTGAAGTAGAAATTCTCCATACTCCATATGTCTTCTCCTCGTTCACTGCTAGACCCATGAGATGTGACTGTTTCTCTCAATCTCCGAGAACGTCCTACTTAGTCGCCGTTGGTTGGTGCCGATGATGCCTATATCATTAGCAAATGCGAATAGCATCACTTCCTTATGGAAGATCGTGCCCGACCGTTCTACATGTTGTCATTGGAGTAGGATGTACTCCATCAAGAGATTGAAAAAGTCGCACGATGAACAATCACCCTGCCTGAAACGTCTCTTGGTAACAAAGGGTTCGGAGAGGTTATTTCCTACTCTGACGACGTCTTAGGTGTGTGATAGCGTCATCATGCAAAGACGAACGATCTTTGCTGGAATACCAAGTTCAGATAGTGCGCTGAAGATCTTCGTTCTTATTGGCGTGTCGAAAGCGTCCTTATAATAGACAAATAGGTGGTGTGTGTCTTTGTTGTACTCATGGGTATTTTCTAAGATTTAGCGTAAAGTGAAAATTTGATCACTGGTCGACCTTTTTGGTCTGAAGCCGAACTACTATTTTCACTTATAAATGAATACGTTCAACGTTTGACAATGTTTTTATATTGCACCAACCTTTGCGGGCTATCTGCGATAAATTCAACATCTGCATACATAAGGCCAGCGCAGCTTTAAGGTTTGTGGGAAAAACAATGGTGATGGGACCTCCTTTTATCAACATGCGGTCATCGCGATCATTAAAAGACGAATTGCGCAAAATGTCGCTTCCAACACTGAAAACCATAAGATTGGTAAGCCGTTCCTGTATTGTACTCGTGCGTAATCTGTGTTTGATGAGTTTCATTTTTCTCCACTGAACAAGTATATGCAAAGCAATATTTCCCTAATGAGAAGAGTTGACCGCAAATTTGTATGATTATGCGATAAAGAATTTTTTCCATTGGTTCTACACCAAGCCGTACATGAAACTTTAACAATTCTGTAACAACAACAATTCTGTAGTAACAATTCATTACCAAATGTTGATTCCAATTCATATGGGTAATTCTTCAGGCGTCATTGTCGTAAACACACAAAAATCAAAACTACAAAAATCGTTTTCATAGCGATGTTATTATTGCGTCCCCAACTGGGAAAAAAACTTCAATGCGGAATTTATCTCCTTGTCACATATGGATGAGCCATTTTTTAAGAAGTCCAAAAACTTAACTTTTCAAAATGCCTCTTCGTCCATATGGATCTTGAATCTGATTATATTCTTAACTGCTGCATAGTTCCATTACCAGCGTGTTGAACACAAGCTTTTCAGTGAAAAACCACAAACAAAAAAGTAGTAGAAATAGCAATTTTTCAGTTCAAATTTACAGAAGGTCCACAGCAATAAGTAAAGACAGCGTAAGAATTCAACTCCAGTAATAAAGCTTGCATGACTTGATACTTTTCGGATATATTGGACGCACTGCCCTACGATTGACCTTGATATTTCCACAGTTTGGTATCAGACTCAAAAAGCATTCAACCGGACGGATTACTTCAACTAATGTCGCTTGAACTATTAGCAGGAATTGAGTCGACTGTCACTGAATTTTTCCATTCGAGTACAAATCTCTCAATATACTTTTTTGGCCATGATTTCGTTGAGTTCCTAGACAAATAATTAACATGACCGCTTTCACTGTTTCCATGTTCCTTGAAATGGCCGGTAAGAAATGGTTCATACGCCGAAATGAATTTGTGTATTCCAACATAATTTCCATTATATGGTGAGTTAGTGTTGTCATTGGAACGTTGCTAGTACACGTAAAGCCAACAAATATATTCACTTTTTTAACGATAAATCATTTATCTCGATCGAATTTTCCGCTCAGTCTTCGCGCTTATTTAAGAAATAAATAGAAAAGCAAAAATATACCGTTATACAGGTGAGTGACACAAATTACTATCCAAAAATATAAAATAGTATGATACATTAGACTGATCATGTTTGAATCAGCAGTTGAGTCTAAGCTTTGGTACCTGAAGACTCAGCTAATAACTAAAGAAAGAAAAGTTGCTATTTGTTTTCTAAATGAAAAAGTTGATATCTTTACACAAATCTACAATTCCACGACGTCGTTATATTTGTTACATCGCCGCGAAGCCGCGAATTTCTACGGCTTTGATTTACAGAATTGCTTCAAAAGAAGCTATCATTTATCTGTAATCGGTGATTAAAAAAATAGTTTGCGAAAAATTCGAAGAATCCGAAAAACAATGAACCCATTTTTGTCGAAGTTTATTTCTAAATTCTATTTTAAGCTGTAGCCTTATCCAAAACCTATAAGTATACAAGTTACCGAACATTTATTAGCGCCTTTATATTTAGTTTTAGTAGGTTTAGTTACACTAAATAGTAAAAATACCTCATGGGGAAATGTATTGCAAACAGTTCGGACCATGTCAGCTAAGCATAAAAATGAAAATCTTTTTGCCATTTACAATTTGTTTATTTGTTTTTATTTCTACTATTTAAATCACCAACTTTGATGTGGCTGTAAATTTCCAACCAATTCCGAATATCTTTTGTATCCTTGGTTACATTGCCAATCTAGTGTTGTTCTTTTCTCCACTTTTCGTTTATTTTGTTCCTGCGGCTTAAAGCATCCAACGCAACTTTCAACGCTGGACATCGACCGCTTGACTATTTCAACTTCGGCAAACAAGTAAATTTTTATACAATTTTATCTTTTCTGTTTTTGTGACAAATCGAAAAGTTTGCTTGTAACTTAAATTGTCCTGTGGTTTTATTGAAATGTCTAGCAAGTTTTGGGAACAACAAACGTACCGAAAGATACAAAAAGTCTAAAGCATAAAACAAGCTAAGCAAATTGATAAATTTTACAATACCGAAGCATAAATATCCTTCATATTACTTATTATTTTATAAAATTTACAAGTGTTTGAATTATAATAAAATTGTTCACATAAAATCTTCGTTGAAACTTCGTTGTTAACACCTTTAAAATAACTTTTCTCTTTCGAAGAAATAAAAATAAATCATATAAGGAATTTTTGGAAGAAATGTTGCAATCATGTGTGGACTTAAGGCATATGTTATGTTTATACTCGCGTACAAAATTGTATTATTATTAATTGTAGTAGCAAAAAAAAAACAAATGGATTCGTTTGCTAAAGCGGAAAGTTATTTGGTTATTCTCTTGGGAACGCCCAAATACTATTCTTTTGCAAACGGCTCAAGTAACTCACAAACATCCATTACGACACGTATTCCCTAAGCCACGGATCCTCCTCCCTTAATTCGCCTTAATTACAGTTCAGTGCGCTGGGTTTGGTTCACGCCACCGCAAAACAACATTTACCAGTGAAGGCACAGAGGAAGCCTTGAATGCAACCCCGCTTTGATGACGACCCCAGCAAGCGATTTAAGGACCATGATTTACGGATATGCACCTGGAATGTCCTGTCCATAGGGCTGGTGCAGATATCCGGCTGGTTGATGCCCTCCGTAAATTCAAGGCTGACGAGTGACCAAATGTTCTCTCTACGACAAATGCTGCAGAAGACCAATGAGTTCAACAAAGACACAAACCACCTATTTGTCGGTTATAAGGCCGCTTTCGACACGCCGATAAAAACGAAGTTCTTCAACACCCTACCTGAACTTGGTGTCCCAGCGAATATCGTTCATCTTTGCATGATGCTGCTATCTCACACCGAAAGCATCGTCAGTGTAGGAAAGAACATATCCGAATTTTTTGATACCAAGAGATGATTCAGGCAGAGTGATGCTTTATCGTGCGACTTTTTTAATTTCTTGATGGAGTACACCCTACGCCAATGCGTAGAATGGTCGAGCACGATATTCCATAAGGCAGTGATGTTACTCACGTATGCTGAAATTGACATCACCGGCATGAAAGAACAGCTCATCTCATGGGCCTAACGGTGAACGAGGACAAGATGAAGTACTTGAAGTTCATTCGCAGACCAACTCTCTCGTCTTGGATGGTCTGTGAAATGTTCTTTGTCTAGCGTAATACCGTCTAGCTTCTAGCCATTGTGATTGGCTTGAATCTTACGGAGGTTATTTTCCCGAACCTCTGTATAGCATACTTATAGATGTTGTGGTTGTTGTTGTTGTCTACTATACCCTAACTATAGGCACCAGCTCATTTAGGCATTGCACTATCATTTCAAAATCATGGATTTCGGCTCATTTTTGATGATTTCTCGCATGTTTTCAATGTTACTTTCCACGTAACCACGGTTTGCGACGGATGTGGATGTTCATTGTCATACCGCTTAAAGCACTCATACAATCTGGTACGAGACAAAAAATTCATACCATAAACTTCTTGCATCAAATTATACGTTTCGCTACAAGTTTTACCAAGCTTAAAAAAGAATTTAATATTTGCACCCTGTTCGAAGTTCGATGACAGAAACACATTGAGCGAGACATCTCCACTTCCAGTGAACCAAAAGTCATAAATATTCGCCTGATACTGAGCAAAAACGTGTAACGCACTAGGTCACATACATATGTGTGGAGCCATTAGAGTGGAATGTTTTTTAAACACTCTTAGTTTCTTTTTCCGTGGTATATCTTGTATGTTTGTATTAAGAAGCTTTGAGAATGTATGAGAACGAATCAAATTAATTCGATTCGTTCAATGGAATGGCAGTGTTCACACTCGATGATTTCCGATGATTTGTAAAAAAAAAAATCGATTAATTAGTTGACTGGAGTTGTCATTTAATTAATCAATTTATTTGCCACAATTTTTTGTATCGTACAATGGGAGTGACTGTATATTGTACACATATAAAGTGATTATATAAACTTATAAAGTATAGCATTGAGTTTGAGTGCGCTAGAAAAAAAACAGTCAGTTGAGTGCGAACGAGGTGCGACAAACAAATGGGTGTGTTCTACAGTTTATTTTAAAGACTGATTACTAATTTCCGTTGACTATTACACTAGTTTACAAATTTAAGCCTCATCTTGGGAGCTGGTTTCTTATAATTTTTTTTCTTTCTATGTATTTTGGGACTTATATTAAAATAATGCCAACTATTTTTCTTCGACCCAGAAACCTTCATAACGCTTTTTAATTGTTGCGATGTCCTCTCTAAATATATACGAACTTATATTTGGCAAAAAACGATATTTCCAAATTCAGGTGAGCGTAAGTCATTGAAAATGTGTTCTCTGCATAGCCATTTGGAGAGTTTCCTTCTGAATTTGGGTGCGGAGAAAGATGATTGAGGTGAAAATTAGCTTTCGAACAATATACAATATATGAAATATATGGAGATATGGGCAAATAACTGTAAAGAAGTAAAAAAAAGAAACATGTTTTTGGAGGTTGTCTACAAAAAAAATTTTTAAGAAAAAAAAAAAAAGGATGTGAGTGGTGAACGCTGTAAAACTTGTTCTCTGCATTGAGAATGAGTGATGAGTGTCGTTAGCACTACATGCAGAGATATAAATGCATATACACATACTCATATTCATATTAGCAGTAATATTTACAAATACATGGGTCTGCAGAAACCCCTTTCGCCTCAGAGTCTTCAGATTTCATTCATAACTGTAAATATATAGAATGAAATTTTAAGATTTTTGGAGCGAAAGCGTTTTTTGTAACATAGACCTCCAGCGACCCATTTTATAGCGTTACATATCCCTGCCTCTTCTTTTGTTCTCAATCCCCTATGACCCCTTATCTCCCTTCCTCTTCTGCCCCTCCCCATCCACCCTTGCTCGCCTGAGTAGGCATCAATACTCAAATAGTTTATACGAGAATATTTAAAAGGTTATAAAAATAATCATTTTACATCAATCTGTCCCTGCCTCCGTTCCCCCGTCTCCCCTTATCCCTTTTCACCATCTTCCCCTGTCCACTTCCACTGTACTCTTCCCTCAAGTTTTCTTCCACCATGTCCCCTTCCCTCTGTTCCCGCACCAAACCACCCCCCCCCCTCATACTTTTTTTTTATTTGAGCCATTCACCTATATAACGGTACATTTGTATTTTTCGTTTTATGCTTTTATTTTAACCAGCGTAAAGAGTGAATGGCAATAAATCACAAAGGAGATTTAATTACCCGTTCAACGGTACCCAATTTGTTTCGGTCGAATGCCTCTTCTTTCCTTTGCCCTTCCACCCTTACCAGCCTGAGTAGAGAACAATATAATTTATACTTGAAGATGTAAAAAGTTATGAAAATAACCATTTTATATCAATCTGACCCTGCCTCCCTTCCCTCTTGCAACCCTTACCCATGTCCCCTTCACCCCGTTCTGCACTCTTCTCCCTCTATCCCCTTTCCCACCATGTCCAACTCTTCCCTCAGCTGATAAAATTTCGGTATTTCATGCAATTCTTAATGAATTTCATTCATTTTTCTCATTTGAGCAAATTTTTTCATCGACAAATAATAGATAATTTATTTAATTTCAAAAATTCATGCTCTAGCCGAGCCAGATTGGTTGAAAAATTAAAATATTACTATAGAATGAAAGAAAAACTAGTATTGTATTTTGCTGTACAAACTTTGTAGAGGCCAAACAAACTGATCAAGTATCAACAAACATCTGTTCGCCATAACCGATGCCATCTTCAATCTGTTACAAATTGATTGCAAAACTAATAATACTCTATTTAAACAATGCGTGAAAGGTATTGAAGTAAAACAAAGCAAAAATAACTAAAACTTAAGTCTATGAAAATAAAATGTCTTGTGTATTACCGCAATTCTTGAATGATTTGAAACCAGCAAAGCATTAAGTGGATAGATAAATAAATAAATAATTACCTAAATGGACCTAACATACGAGTCTTGAATAAAAAATACATTAGCCAAAGTTGACAGCATTAAAAATAAAAAAAAAACATACACACACACACACACACAAATGAATGCACAATTCACAATAGTGCACTTAATTGAATCGAAAAAACAGAAAGTAAAATGAAAGAAGAAACAAGAAAAAACGTTAATTTCGGTTGAACCGAAGCTCTAATACCATTCACACGAAATTTTAACTTGTATTGTAAAACATAAAAGTGGGGGTTTAAATTAAAGGCGACCCCAAAAACTTGGCGGTACATGCCCACTAGTAGATGTGTATGAAGCGATGTAGTAGATGTGTAAGATGCCGCCATATCGAATTTCAAGTTGATATTGACGTTTTCCATACAAATGCAAGTGAACTGTGGGCTTATATGGGAGTACCTCAAAAAGTGGGAGGGACACGCCCATTTGTATATGTATATAAAGCGGTTGTCCACTAAAATCCACCGAATCGAATTTTAAGCTAATATTAATTTAAATAAAGATTTTTTCATAAAAAAAAAACACAAAAATGGGCAGTAGATTTGTATGGAGGCTACCCCAAATAGTGGGAGGGCCATGCCAGTTAGTCTACGTATGTTAAGCGGCTGACCAAAAAAAGGCACTACATTGCATTTCAACCTAATATTGACTTTAATAAAGAAGTTTTCATACAAAAAGTCAAAAGTGGGCAGTAGTTTTGTATGGGAGCTACACCAAATAGTGGGCGGGTCCCATCCATTAATGTATATGTCAAGCATCCGTCTACTTTAAGTTACTATATCAATTATTGAGTTGATATTGACTACAAAAAGTCAAAAGTGGGCGGTGAGTTTGTATGGGGGCTACCCCAAAAAGTGGGCGTCGCGAATCAATCTTGACATTCTATTAAACTACAATAAAAAGAAGTAAATTTCAACAGCAAAATTTCAACTGGATAGCATAAAAATTGGTCCCCAAAAAATGCGCAACAACATACAGACGAACAGACGAACAGACGAACAAACGGACAGACAGACAGACAGAGAGACAGACAGACAGACGAACATAGCTAGATCGATTCGTCTCGTCGAGCTGATCAAGAATATATATACTTTATGGGGTCTACGATGGCCCGTTTAATGCGTTACAAACTTTCAGACAAACTGATAATGCCATTTCACACTATGTGTGAATGGTATAAAAAAGAATCCAAAAGGCGCACGCTTATCCTCTTGACAGATACTTGACAGACACTTTCCTAGTGCAAATACTTTAAATACGCTCAATTAAGAGTTTACGCGTACGTTTCGAGTGTGAAAGCAAAACGGGAGCAGGGAGCAAACGACCGATTCAATGAATGAACGTACACACTTCCGCCCTGAGGCAGCCATTTTGTAATAACAGCAACAAGGACGATGTGACTTTAATTGCTATATGCACTGGGCAACGTTTCAAATGAAATCAATTGCTTATATACAATTGAAATGAAATGAACTTTGGTCCTTCAAAGGATATCAAAGAGAAAGTCAACGCAAGCAATAAAAACTTTTCAAAGAAGAAATTGGCAAACTGCAAAATGGCGCCGCAACCGTTTCCGGCAGGACTTTTTGTACTGTACGTTTACAAGACATTTAACGCATGCACTAAAATTAAAAGTAATTACATTATGTATTATTATTATTATTATTATTATTATTATTATTATTATTATGTCTCTAAATGTTAAAAAAAAAAAAAATTAAAATTGCTGTGTTGATGTAGCTTTCTTGCGGGCAGTAATGACCAAAGCCACAAATGAACAAGCCATACTCTAGAGTAAAGATACTTCAAATGTACTACATACTTACGTACGTACATTGCAATTACCTATAAAATGCATGTTTGCTTCTAATATTGCTTAGTTTTTTTCTTTTCATTTAATTCACCAGCATGTTTTGCTGCCGCATAGTTCCACAAAGTACCTACTGTGGCATTTAACATTAGCAATAACGCAACAAGTTCAAAGTGTCGAATGCTAATTTTAATGCTTTCGAAGAGGTCACTCTATATATGGCAAGCTAAGTATTTATATAGTACATAGAACATGCAGAAAATAGTGGTTAAATAATGGACGCAATGTAAGAACAGTACATGTGGCGTTGATAGACAAGTATGCACTACAAATAAACTTTTACACTGTACGACAAGTTGAAAGAACAGTGAATTCCCTAGCTCTCGGTAACACAACAGTAGCTAAGTTAAAGATAGAGATAAATAAAAAAAAAAAATATTTTAGTCTTTACGGCGAAAGTCAAAGAGAAAAGCTTCTGCATGTGTTTGCGAAAATCAATGAGTTGACATCATGTTAGCTGATGTAACTAAGACGCTGTGACTTTGTGCGCAGCACCGGTATTCGTGTTTCGCAATCCAAATACCTCTAGCTAAGAACAATTTTAAAAATATAATAAATAAAACCAAATTACAATCAAATAAAACTTTATAAAAGTTAAATTGCAAACACAGAAAGATAAAGATTTCTTATCTTAGTTATTCAGAACTAGCGAAGTTACTGGTGAATGGTAATGCAGAGGGTTTTGAGTAAATGACTCCTCGCAATGATATCGTCGTATAAAACTCGTCAGTTGAAAATACAAGGCATGATCTAAAAATAACCGAACTTTCAATTTAAATCATAAAACACGTAGCGTCATCTATTAAATGTAAACAGTGTTAGAAAGGTATATTTTTCTCCTTTCGAAAGCAGCTAAGTTCATGCTTATCGTTTGAGAGGTTACAAAATGACACACGTTTTAATAACAACAGTTTTTGTAGTTGTGTCGTAAAAACATAATGAAACAAAGAGCAAATATTAAATTTTGTTTTAAACTTGGTAAACAATTTGCTGATTGTATGAGTCGTACTCAAGTTTACACGTGGTTTACACGATTTAAAAACGGTCGTGATGATTTAAATGATGCTCCAAGACCTGGACGACCCGAAGATTCTAATCGTGCTGAGTTAGTGGAGAAGCTAAGTGAAATAATGGCTATCGATGCAAATTTCACTGTGAGAATGCTGGCAGAAGAATTAAATTCAATTTAGTGTACAATATACAAAATATTAAGTGAAGATTTGGGTAAAAGAAAGATGTCTGCACGTTTTGTTCCACATCAGTTAAATGATGATCATAAATATCGCTCGTGTTTGATGAAAAAACCAATTTGTCTCGTCGACCAACCTTCGTATTCGCCTGATCTATCACCGTGCGATTATGTTCTCTTCCCAATATTGAAAGGATCTTTATACAATGACATTCCAGCCATACAAGCAGCCGTGACACAGATGCATAAGAGCATCCCAAAAAGCGAGTTTAAAAAGTCTATGGATAAATTCGTTGAGCTTTCCAAACGTTGTATTGAGTTAAATGGATCGTATTTTGAATAATAGCTATGCAACATAATACCTTGCTTGTTTTATTTTATAATTAAAAAGTTCGGTTATTTTTAGATCATACGGTGTAGGATGAAATGCATTTTACCAAGGACAATGAGAAACTAAAACAGCTCAGCTTTTTAAGCTGAGTAGATGACATTCATTTGTAAACATTGGCCAAGTGCTACATTAACAATGGGGATGTGAGTTCAAATAAGTTAGTGGAGGAAACAGATCTACTTTTTAAAAAGCTATGCTGAGCCGTAGACTGCGATAACTTGCAAGAAAATTGTAATTGATCCGTGATAATCTTTTCAAAAACTTTCGAAATTGCACAGAGTTTAGCAATACACCTCTATATTCAGATATATTAGATTTGCTACCTTTTTTTTGTGCAAAGAAATTATGTATAACTTCTACCAAACTTCGCTGGTGCTTTACATTCTTTTACAGATAGCTTACTCATAATACCTTCCTTCGCATTGTGTATTGTAATGCCATGTAGATAAAATATTTCCCAATGCAAAATGATCTTAAGCCAGCAAAAAATCATATACAAAAAACCTAATTTGTGAAAATAAATTCATTTTTAAATTAACGAACGAAGAGTTTTAAAAGCAACACAATGAACTCACAAAACACCACGATCTAACAAAACACATCACCTCATATATTAGAAATTTGTAATAAACAAGAAGTAACAAATAATACGTATTACAGATATAATATAATAACAACTTAAAATAAATACAAATTAAATCATTAATAAACATTACCACTTGTCTTAAATGCACAGCTGCATAAACTGTTTGCGAATTACAAGCTTGTATGGGGTTACCCTTAATAGTGGACCGATCAGTACCTATGTGGTATATATTATTAGAATTTACATGAAATACGCCAAATTTGGTGTTTATACAAAAACTTAAAAAATATATTTAGCTAATAGATCATGAGTGTAGTGTGAGCAGCACAAAATGTATCAACGTATCAACTTAATGCATGATATTTTTTTATTTTTTTTTTTTGTTTTTAATTTTTAGTGATCGCAGTAGCAGTTGAAAATCACGGGGATTTCAAAGTAGCAGTTACGATCACCACTGCTACTCAAAAATCACTGACTAGCTGCCATGTTCATTTGTTCTCTTGTTCGCATGTTCATTTCATTTCAAGTTCATTTCACTATTTATCTGAAGAGAAAAAGAAGGGTCAAGTATCCAGACTTGTAGTCTCTTTTCCTTATATTCATGAAGATCTCGATGTTCACACATCTTTATCGACATGTCTTTCGATGCTGATCATGAATATATATGCTTTGTAGGGCCTAACATGGCTTCTTCTGCTTGTTACTTGCAGTTGCACAAATTTAACAAACCAGTTGTACTCTATATGTACAGAGTATAATCAAGCAGACTATTGCTGTGTATATTGCCAGAGTACCATTTCCGGTTAAATAGCCCATCTTTTGCCTAAAATTTTGGGTTACTAGTCGACGGCAACTGTGGATTTTTTGACCATGTTTTGATAAGTGTTGAGTCTAGGAACTAGATGCAACTCGATCCAACAGAAATAATTCAGAATGAGCTGTTTACCAAATGTTCTTTTATGTAAGAGTCTAGAATGCGTTCTAGAGCTTTTAATACATAAGATTCGAATTAATTCGAAAATCTTTTTGTTGAATGTGTTCCATTTTAGCTGTTTTTGTTAAGAAGCTCACTGTTCTTCAAAGTAAGAGAAATGATTATATATACTCGTAGAAAGTCTATATACACTTTTTTCAAGATGAGTCTATCCGGCCATGTCTATGAACCATTTTGGGTTTAATAATACAGCTCTAACTTGCATGCTTCAAAATAATACATACATATGCATCTGTCATTCTCATAGTTCTAAAATCTTCCTATGGTAAAACCATGTGTAAACGAAATAAAATCAATTGCATTATCAGTTCACGCACTGCATCGATGTTTTTGGGCATAACAACCGATTTTGGACGACCTTCACGGAATTCGTCGGCGACCGAACTACGACCACGATTGAATTCACTATACCAGCGATATACTGTGGTTTTTGATGGTGCTTTACCACCATACAAAGAACTGAGTTCATTGACACATTCTTGTTGTGATAATCCACGTCGAAAATTGTGAAAAATAATCCAACGAAAACCTTCTCTTAAAATTTCCATTTTTTGGCCAAATTGCTTTTCTTAACTCAATGTAAACAAAACAAATAGAAATTGTACATCAAAACTTTGTGAGTACGGTTATGCCAGAAAATGTCAAACTTTATTATGGTGTTGCCAGATTTTAGCTTTTGACATTAGTGTTGCCAGTTCCCGAAATATAAATAGCAGCCCTCGTATACATCCTATAATATAATAGACAAACAACAAATGTTTATCTTTTACGGCTGTATTGCTACACCAACTGGGATAAATTAAATAGCATTCGAATGGCTGACTGCTGACTGTGCGAAAATCAATGAAATTTGAAATCGGTTTAAATACAACGAATAAAAAGCGATTATTAAATGTTAGTAATAAAATAATAAAACACACTTACATGCTTACGTACAAGGATTCATTCTCACACTCAATTTCCTGCTTCGCCCGCACTTAATCAGTATGGCGCCAGTGTCGACAACGCATAAAATAAAGTAAACAATAAGGAAACAAACAACTCGCTCCATTGTATTTATTTTTTTTTAGTCGACTTCGAATTTAGCTCTGTCGAATTGCTTAAAATTTGGATTGAATTTGGCACTAACGATAGCTGGCATGAAAAATGATAATGAGAATTTAAAAAATCACTCAGAGGGCAAACTCAGAGGGGTGACATTTGTGATATAAGCAAGAAGCTTTCTGTCCGAGAGCCTGAATCCAGATTAAGCAGAGGCGGATCCAGAACGCCGTTTTTGGAGGAGAGGCTGGTTGAGGTAATCCTACTACTCTTGGGGGAACTCTACTAAAAAAAAACCTATTATTTTATGAAAATGAAGCAAAACTTTTTGGTTTTGTACTGAAAACAAAATCCGTAATATGAGCATTGAAGCATTTCTGACGTGTTCTTTGGGTATACCGCTCTCCGCAGTGCATCATATTTTGCAGACCTTTAAAAATTGAATTTGTGAAATAAAGCTCAGTTAACAATTTTTTTAAAGAAAATTTGAATATTTGCTGTCATTTATACCTTTATAAGGATCACAACAATAAAAATGTTACCGTTAAGTTTGAGCTGCACATGTCCTTGATTAAGCATCTCCCATATTTAAGCAGGCACATATTCTACGCAGTGCTGCACAATATATGGAGCAAAACCTATGCAATTTAATAAAACTTCTGATCTAATAACCTCTGATATTTTCTGCCTAAGCCTGAATAACTCCAGCATATTGTGAGCCAGCCCACTCCATGAATTCGTTATTTAGATTTTGTGCTGAAAATATACTAAACGATTGGGATTAACAAGTAGCATGTACCAAGGATAAAGAGAAAATGATCGAACGTAAACGCAAAATTCAACATAAATTATGGGCTGAACTAGGACTTCATATTGATAAGCCAAAGCAATATGGTAGTGGCATTACACACAACGACAGCACAGCTAGAAAAGGCTTTTCGAACATTGAGTTGTTTTGCACCAATATTAGTCCTAGAAATTTTCATATTATTCCAATGACATTTTCTTGAGAATACGAAATTAATATTCTACAATGTGCGTCAATCACTTACGCTTACGTCAGAATGATCGCTAAAAGCGATAAAATGACGTGCTAGTATAAGCAATGCTAGAGAATGTCAGAGTGAAAGCGACAAACAAATTCATGCAAGTATGAAACGGTAACAACAAAGCAAAAACCAATGTGAAGCGAGAAACCAGCTTCGAAACTGCTTTCTCGCTTCGCTCTCACTTTATCACTTGCACTCGCTTTCGGTTTCGCTTGCACTGTGAACGATCATACAAGAAAATACAAGCAGTGGTTTGCAGCGCGATATAGTGGCGTATTATCGTATCGCTTCTAGTGCGCACCCTTAGCTGTGGCGTTGACAACGAATTCCTGCCGTAACAGACTAAATCGGCTTTAGTTTTAATGAGCTAGAATCCTAAACTACTATCTGTGACGACTCATGTAAGATTCCTCAATTGCGAAATAAACTAAAAAAGCTATAATTTAAAATTTTTAATTATTTATTTATACACAGGGAGATCTTAGTCAAAACTAATAACCTAGCTAGAGAGATTCAGCAATTGCCAATACGGCCTTTAGCTAAATTTCTTATTAAGCAAGAAAAATGTTGCATGGTTCGCAGAATTTACATAAAAGCTGCGGCATAAATAATTATTTTCTTACACACTTAGATACACTAATGCGTGGACATATGTACATGCTTACACAGCCAGATACTCATTCATAAAATTTAGTACATCTTCATTCTACGGGTATACAAGTATGTATAGACATGTATAGACATCAACGCCTACACGGACACGTGTATTGAAATGAGTATGGCGAAAAAAAATATTTTGTTGCTTTTTAGGCGAAACAGTGCGAGTCAACACATTTCTATGCACCCACACGTACACTCTCCGACGCACACACACACACACACACACACATGCAGCTGCAAATTGGCAACGCGTGGCAAACAAACAAAAGTAGCAACAACAACCACAACAACATCAAAAAACGCATTAAAAGTCACTATAATGTACATACATGCACATGTAAGTAAGTACGAGTATAATATGATTTATAATACCCTACACACATAAAATTATATGAAATATGGTGTATATTAGTTGTAATCATAAACTATTAATATGTGGGGGTAATCTGCTTTACAAATATGAGATTAGTTGATCGAACCATTAGAACATTGCGCAAACACACTCGTTTGACAAATGCCTCAAATCAATTCAATTCTTCTTTGTTCTTGAAAAATGTTGCAAGCGAACCAAACAAGTTCCAACAAGTTGTAAGCTGTGTTGAACTTTGTACAATGCGAGCAAACGACCAAACTAAATGAAACGGCAATGCAAATAAGTAAAGCCAACAGTGCAGTTTTTCGATTCACTTACTATTCTGTATTCTTTTTCCCACTTTAGGTGTGGCTCCATCTAGCTGCTCTCTTTTAGTTCCTTTTGGTTGCTATATTTTCATTTGACAGAGCAATACACATGTCACCAATCGCAACTAAGGTCCTTATCATAAATATCAGAAATACATACTCGTGTAAGCAGATAGACCAGATAGTCTAGAACTCGTACGAAATCAGTACTATTCATCCCGGAGCTAGTGAATGACAATTTTAGCATTGCAAACGTGTTGAATGCTTCCCACACCATTACTGACCTGTCACTAGAGTTCCTCTTTGTGTAATAAGGAGGTTCTTTTCTCAGATCGCGATAGCAATGCCGAAATTCATCGAGATGAACTTTTGCTCATCATAATGCGTCATTTGACGCGTTAACTTCAGATTGGTTTTCGACTAGTGCTAGGATTTTTGCCATAATCTTGAGGAACTTTTAAAATATTGGCAATTATGGTATGACTGATACGACCGATTTCTTTACATATTTTTCTCACAGTCCAGCCAGACTTCTAAAAGCTAAGAATAGAGCTATTCTCCTTCTCCTAAAGAAAAGTTGAGCGAGTTGCTTTATATAATTTTATTAATTAGCTTTCTGAACAATAAAGAACGCAAAAAAGTCAATCCAAATGTTTTAATTGTTTTACGGCTGCAACTAGACAAACTTCTTTCATATTGATGCAAAACTAACTGTAGTTTTCCAGGCAATGCTAAAAAGAACAAGTAACGGTAATATTTCGTAGCCTATGCTTTGTTATTTCGTTCTCTATTTTTAGTAGTCGCGCATCATTTACACCCCTTGGCATCACTACTTAAACGAATATATTTCTTGGTAAAAGCGTTCCAAATTCTCGGAGTATAAATTCTGATAAGATAATATAGATAATTGATTTTCAACGACATGTTTACGCCTATTAAATAAATACATTTTAATGATATATTTTATAAATTAACCATTCGTATGTAATTTCAGCAGAATGCAAGCAATTAAAGCGTGATATCACCCCGCTGAGTGCATTGTTAAGCAATCCAAACGCCGACTTCAGCTGGAGATGACGTCCGCTGGAGACGTACCGGTAACAAATTAGCACGATAAATCTGTTAAGGCATTTGTATTCAGAGACCCTCAATTCACTGGAGAATACTTCAATGTTTTAATCAACCATGGTTCATCTAGTATATCACGTGTCTTTCGCACATAATAACAAACAATGTTCAGTGATTATTTCCATCGTTCCCTTTGACAATTTCGCGCACAATATAATGTACACTCATGAAAATGTGCAGGGTATTACATAGCACACTCACTTGTTGTTCGTGAGTTTTTGTTTGTTGTGTCCAAAAAATTAATATACATATTGTGTACATGGATGTATATGGACTTTTATCAAATAATATTTTTTTCCATAGCCATTTGATCAATGCAAATTTATTCGATGGCATTAATTTTTCCTTGAACTGCAGCTTTTCCGAGTAATTGGAATTTGATTGTGTTATGCATTTCATTTATTATTGTTCGCGTATAGAAAAAGATACAAAGTTAATATAATACATTTCATTTTGTTTATATATTAAACTGAACCATCTGATGTGGCTTACTATTTTTGCCATGAATTTATAATGAAGCTTTATACAACTAAAATTAAGCTTTATAGAAAACAAATATAATTCGTTTGGAATCGCATTGTAAACGCAATTGCGTATGCATAAAGTTGACTGGATGCGAGATTTAAATCAACTCAATAACAACTATTTTTTGACTAATTACTTTAAACTGCATATGGTACATTTGAACCATAATATGAATACTCGTAACATGAATCTATTAACAGAACTTTTTATGTATTTTACCTTTTTTGTAGCGCATCTAAAACTGCAATAAAATTGAGAGTTTTCCATCCTGTTCATAGAAGAAATTTGAACAAAAAATTAAAGAAATTAACACAGATTGATGTTCTTCGACATCGCTATATTCACAACTAAAAATACAAAGAGTCATGCAATTTAATCTGTTGTACTCTGGAACAGCGAATCTCGCTGTTTTTCTTAGCGGGTAGGATGTCGCCCTCGGGTGAGAAACGAAACCACCGTTAAAGAACTGAACATCACCGCGTACAAATTATACTATGTCAAACCGTAATGCTAAGCTCCTGTCTTCACTCTACCAAAGAGCCGTTTTAAATTATTTTTAATAGCCAGATCTCAGCAGCTCTTTCCTTATTGCATCGGCCTATCAACCTTACCCTCAGCCAGCACCACCCGCAGAGGTCCAGAATCTTATCAATCTAGCCTAAAGCAGAAAATTTGACCTTCCCCTTAGATAGGAAGTGGTCAATCGAGTATCGAAGTATCGAAATATACGATCGTAGTGAGTGCTTATTTGTTTTTATCGTAGACATGCAATGCTAGTAACACACTGAATATTGCTTTTCCAAGTACTGATGCATTTAAATAGTGAAAGGAAATCGATTTCTAGCCGTGGGCTCGAGGTTCGGGGTTCATCCGAATGCTATGACCAACAACAACAAGAGGATCAAAAATTCTACGAAGAATCTTTCTCTCAAACACTTCCAAAGACGCTGTATCCGATCCATGCTTCTGTGTCATAGATTTTTATCTACGTACTTCAAGACAGGGTTCTACTTCTAATTTTCTTCCTGAGCCCAAAGTAGCAGCGGTTATGAAGCGTGATTCTTCGTCTGATCTCTATGCTGACGTTGTTGTCGCTGGATGGACAAAGTTCTCTACAACATTGAAGCTTAAATTCTCGATACTCACAGACCGCTCAGGCCGCGCCGATGATCTGCGAATGCAAACCAAGTACTTTTTCCGATGATGTTAATGTCATAAGCATATGCGAGCAGCGTCTTTTCCTTATGAAAGATCGTGCCCGACCGTTGTCTGTATGGGCATTGACGTAAGATGTACTTGACCAAGAGAATAAAAAAGTCGCACGATACAGCATCACCCTGCCTGAAACCTCTGTTGGTAACAAAGGGCTGGGAGAGGTTCTTTGCTACTCTGGCGACGTTTTATGTGTGTGAGAGCATCAACATGCAAAGACGAACGATCTTTGCTGGGAGATCAAATTCAGATAAGGCGTTGAAGAACTACTCACAGGTCTTCTCCAGGATTTATCGTATAGTGAAAATCTGATCACTGGTCGATCTCTTTGGTCTGAAGCCACACCGATACTTTCCTATAAGTGCGCCCGTGTATGGCTCCAGAAGTTTGCACAGTACGCTGGACATAATTTTATATCAAATTGAAAGCAGACATTTACCACGGTAGTTCGCGCAGACAGCGGGGTCTTATTTCTTAAAAATAGGAAGATAGAACACTGAGATTCCAACCGTTGAGCATGTATTCATCGGACCATCTTTTGCATAAGAGTTGGTGCATATGCCTTAACAACTCTTCGCCACCGGTCTTGAATAATTCAGCAAAATCATAGGAATTGAGGCGAGAACAGGGTATTTTAGGTGGTCACCTGATTTCTATATATGCCAAGTGGCATATCTCACTACAATTCTTTGGGACTAATACCAAACTACAGGAAACCGCCATCAGTTTCTGGATGATCTACTTTTTGTGCCATTTTCTGGAGAGGATTGGCTTAAAATAGCATAAAAAACCAAGGGAGTGTGTTGGTTATAGTCTCAAGCATTGGGCTCCCGTAACAGAAGAAGTATTCCTTAACAAAATCTTGTGAATTGAGAAGGGAAGCTGGTATTTCAGGAAATTATCTGTTTTGGATTTATTTCATTTTCATTTCCGTTTCAAAAAATTGATTGGATCACCTATTTTTTCACATAGTCCTTTCCAGGATTGATCAGTCATATATTCACTACAACTTGTAAGGACTAAGGCAATACTACGTGAAACCGCAATTGTATGCTAACAGAGTTCTGTTTTCATGTTATTTTCTTGAGAGGATTGTATATAAAACAAAAAAAAACCAAGAAAATAGAAAGAACATCGACTCGGACCACTATCTTGTGGCAGCCAAGGTACGCACCAGGCTCAGCATGGTGCATTCCGCACTCTAAAACTCAACGAAAGCTAGACGTCGGTAAGCTGCAATCACAACAGACCGCCGAAGCCTTTTCAGCCAGACTCTCCCAACTGTTCCGCGAGTCCTCTCCGGCTTCTGAAGATATAGGTGAGCAGTGGAGCCATATCTCCCACTCCATGAATACGGCCAAGGAGGTCATTGGGTACACCAGACCTGTGACAAACCCTTAGTATGATGTGGAGTGTCGCCAAGCTACTGCAGAGAAAGACGCCGCTTACAAACGAACTCTGCAGTCGGGAGCAACGCGAGCTGTTAGAGTGATCGTGAGAAACGGAGAGAGGAGAAACGCCCTTTCAGACGCAAAAAAAAGGAACAAGAAAGGTGTGAGCTTGAGGATGTTGAGGTGTTATGTGAAAGAAAAGGTCAAGCGTCTGACCGAAGGTTTCAAGACCGGAGTTTCTTTCTGCAAGGACAATAATGGAAGTCTGGTTACAGATGCACAGGAATCACTGAGACTATGGAGAAGTCACATCTCTAATCTACTTGGGGGCGATGAAGAGAATAATACGGCCGATAGAGAAACAAACCTAGAACCACCAATTGATGATGGCTCTCTTGTAGAGCCACCGGATTATAACGAGGTCGACTCAGTAATTAAAGAGCTGAAGAATAACAAATCAGCAGGCTCCGATGAGTTGCCAGCTGAGTTATCAAGACCGGTGGCGAAGAGTTGGTAAGGCATATGCACCAACTCTTATGAAAAATATGGTCCGATGAATGCATGCCCAACGAATGGAATCTCAGTAATCTTTGTCCTATCTTCAAGAAAGGAGACCCCGATGTCTGCGCGAACTACCGGGGAATAAGTCTCCTTTCAATAGGATACAAAATTCTGTCCCGCGTACTGTGTAAACTGCTGGAGCCATACACGAATGCACTGATAGGCCAATATCAGTGCACAAGAGGTCGACCAGTGAACAAATTTTCACTTTACGCCAAATCCTGGAGCGCCTGAAGACCCACGAGTACAATAAAGACACACACCACCTATTTGTCGATTATAAGGCCGCTTTCGACACGCCGATGAGAACGAAGTTCTTCAACGCCCTATCTGAACCTGGTATTCCAGCAAAGATCGTTCGTCTTTGCATGATGACGCTATCACACACCTAAAGCGTCGTCAGAGTAGGAAAGAACCTCTCCGAACCCTTTGATACCAAGAAAGGTTTCATGCAGGGTGATGCTTTATCGTGCGACTTTTTTAATCTCCTGATGGAGTACATTTTACGCCAATGCCCATACGTAGAACGATCGGGCACGATCTTCCATAATCAAGTGATGCTACTCGCATATGCTGATGACATAGACATCATAGGCATCAACGAACGGCGAGTAAGATTCTCGGAGATTGAAAAACAGTCACGTCCCATGGGCCTAGCGGTGAACGAGGACAAGAAGAAGTACTTGGTGTCCACTCGCAGACCATCAGCGCGTCTTGGACGGTATGTGAGTATGGAGAATTTCAACTACAATGTTGTAGAAAACTTCGTCTATATGGGAACAGAAGAATCACGCTTGCTAATCGCTGCTACTTTGGGCTCAGCAACAAATTAGAAGTAAAGCCCTCTCTCGCACTACGAAGATAAAAATCTATAAGACACTGATAATCCAGATCCTGCTGTATGGCGCAGAAGCGTGGACACTGACATCAACGGATACAGCGTCTTTAGGTGTGTTCCACAGAAAGATTCTTCGTAGGATTTTTGTTCCCCTTAAAGTTGGCCTCGAGTTTAGGACCCGTAACCATGAGCTGTATTAACCATGAACCATGAGCTGTAAGATGTGGTTCACATAGTCCATGGTAACCTCATCCGCATGAACCCCCGAAGCTAAAGTTTTACGACGGAAACCTGAACTTGATTGGTGAACGGCGTCAGAGAGGACGTCCGAACTTAAGATGACAAGATCAGGTCTATGATGACCTGAAGAAGCTCCGGTTTGCCAGCGACTGGTGCCTGCGCGCACTAAACTACACCGAATGGTGCGCTTTCCTACGTGCGGCCTTGACCGATAGACGGTTGTAGAGCCACCTTAGTAAGTAAGTAAGTAATAGTTGAACACCTGGACAAAAAAGTTATATGTTTCCTTTATATTTTTATCAATTACGAGCGCAATCATGTGTTGCATTTTCGAGATTTTAAATAAATTTGCTTAAATTTAGTTTTGCAAAATCTCTACAACACAATTGAAAAAGTTAAAGCATTTCTTCATTTAATTTTCCATGATTTTCTTACAATCACTCTAATTGCTCATGCATACTTTCAACAGTAATTTTCCGTTCATTAAAAGCAAATCTAATTTAAATCTATGAAAGAAATGCGCTGATACGCCCAAAACCAGAAATGTGATTCATCATTGTCAACACGATTAGCGAAATAGGAATACAAAAATACAGAAGAAGAAACAATTTGTTAGAAAGAGTCTTAAATAGAAAAGAATAAACTAAACACAAACAATAAATGTTCAAATAGGCTTAATTACATTTTAGTAAGCATATTTTTCAATTAAACGCCAACTCGAATTTGAGATTACAATCGATATTATATTATATTATATATTGGTCTGTTCAGCCAATTAACAGATTTAGATAATGGAAGATTTTTGAAATTAGTTTTTTCTTTTTATTATTATTATTATTATTATTATTATTCAATGAAATTGCATTATTAAGTTTAAACTTATACTTTATAATTTTTTTTTTTTTACAGTTCATAAAGCTAATAATTATTTTTAATCGTTTCTAATGTTTTTCTTTTTTTCTCACACATGTTTAATTTGGTTTCTCTCTAAATCCATTTGGTTATGTGTACACAAATTTTGAATAGATGACCACTAATTTGGATTAAATTTAAGCTTTATTTTTTTGTTTTTGTTTAATATAGACTTTGAACTTAAAAATATTGGATTTTTCTTCTTTTTTTTTTGTTTAATTACAGATTAAATGATCTTGTGAAAGATGCAGAAGAACTAGTCAAAATTTCAAGAAAATAATAGAGAAAATCAAGTTTAATTTTTAAAAATATATTAACAATAATAAAAGAAAGTTTTAGCGTAATTGAAAGTGAGACAAGCATTTGCATACACTGCATTACGGGAAGTTAAAAAGTTAGTATACCAATGTGTTCCGGCGGCTTTCGAATGCGAAATAGCGCACGGCAGTAATTTCGTTATAATGGACCATAAGTAGAAGAAATTTGCGATTATTATTCACTTGGAATTAGCATAGTCTCAAGATCTTGCGAATAATACGGAACATTTGTAACGAAACTATTTACGAAGCATTTATTCGAATTCGAAAACCGGAGTAGCACCAGGTATAAATTGGATAGTGTTATTTAAGCGTTTTTCAGATATCTAGTTTAATATAATTATTTGTTTTTTTCTTTTTTTTTTGTTCATTATACACACACATAGAAAATAGATACCTAGAGACCGAAAATTAAATCAAATTAAATTACAACTCATCTCGTATTTCAATACGCCGTAGTGCACGTCTAGCAATCAGCGCCGCATTATCCAGAGCACCAAGTTCAACAGGCTGAGCTTGTTGTTGTTGTGGTTGTGGCTGTTCTTCGACTAGTTGCTGATTTGGCTCCTTTGCTGCATTTGCAGCTTCGACGACACCAGCGCCCGCTGCTGCTGCTGCTGCCACATCTGCTACGGCCTCAGCGGCTGCTGCTGCTGCTGCTGCTGCCGCAGCTGCTGCTGCCGCCGCCTTTTTTGCTGAAGTTTGTGCTGCAGCATCTGCCCTCTCTTTCGCTTCCTGTTGACGCTTACGATGCTCATAGTTGACCAAACGTTGTCCCACCAAATACTTGTCAACCTTAATGGATAGATATAGCTTCTTGAATTGTTTTATTTCGAAAATCACATAAGCTATGCTGCCGACAACCAAAAATGCAATTGGATAGACCAAACGCTTAATGGAGAGCAGCGTATAGGGATCCTTAATGAACAGCGGCATTATGGAATTTGCCAGCACATAAGGTATTGCAAGCGCTAAACCGAATGCTTCAATGACTGGTATAGCCAATTCATTGATGACAAATTTCAAATCAATGTCACGCAAACCATCGCGATAGGCACGTTCGATGGCACGCTTGAGACTCCAATCGGGTCCCATTAATGTCAGAGCGACAGCAATTTTGGTATAGAGCACACCCAATGCCCAATCCTGCCACAAAAAGTGTACGGGCGTCTGAAAGAGTGGCACACGCAGCGGTATGACAACAACCAATTCGAGCAGCAGTCCAAACAGCAGCGGTATAACGCCCAATAGCAGCACAAAGATGAATACGGGCAACGCATATGAAGCGGCTACATGTAACCAATGTTTCAACTTATTAATGACAGCGGCGCGTCCTTGTGGCAGCAAATTGACTGCAATGGAAATGCCACGCGATATAAGCCAGCAGAGATAGGCACCCAATTCCGCGGTATATAGTTCATGCGGTCGTGCAACAGCTTCGGCATGGGCTGCATGGCCAGCACCAGCGGCACTGCCTGCTAAAAGTGTGGTATTATCTGCCATGGTTTGAGTAAGGTCTTGTATGCCAATAGCACCACCCGACGACCAAAGTGTTAACATGCGGCGTCCAATCCAAACGGGCACCGTGAGTGTGATCATGGCGGCGACTACAATCGATATACACATCAACAGCAGCAGACCGCATAGACGCACGGGAAAGAATGTTGGACGTTCATACGGTTGAAAACCAACATGTACATCACGCTGCATAATTGCTTGATGCGCTGCCGCCAAATTGCGTAGTGGCGGTTGCTCTGGTGCTGGCGGTGGTGGTGGTGCTGGCTGCGGTGCAGGTGCTGCTGCTCCTTGTTGATTTTCTGGAGCTGCAGCATCCTGTTGTTCATTTGGTTGATCTTCATTGCCCAGCAAATAGCTGCGTATGCCCAACAGCCAGCTAACAGCTCTACACCAGACACGCAGTGTTCCCTTCAGCCAGATGCGCGTGTGCGATTGTTCGAAGAAACCGGGCAGCACAATCTGAAATATGCTCTTTATATCAGAATTAAACGTAAGACCTTATTGGCACTATCTTTCTTTAAGAAATTTAAAGGTTAAATATACGAGTGTAAAATGATGGGTGTAATCGACATTGGCAATCAATTGTTCTATAATTATTAACAAATTATTTGGTGATTGAGTATAAAGACTGAAGAATGGCAAATAAAACAAAAAAGGTTATTTTGGTTTCAAATTATTCAATATACTTGACTCAACTTATCCACAACAACAACAATAACCATAGGAAACCAACCAAATAGTTAAATAATATGGGTACTCACAGTCCGTTTTCAAATGCCTCAAATCAATTCTATTCTTCTCACTTGAATCTTTAAAAAATGTTGCAAGTGAACCAAATAAGTTCCAACAAGTTGTAAGTTGTGGCGACTTAGTTCGATACGACTAATCGATGAAACTAAATAAAAAGACAATGTGAATGAGCAAAACAAACAGAACAGCCTTTCGATGCACTTAATATTCAACATTGCTTGTCCCGTTCGCATCTTTGTCCCTTTATGCTTGTCTCTATGACATACTTTGCCTTGTTGCTATCTTTTTAGTTCCCTTCGGATCCTTTATTTTCAGTTGGCAGAATATTTAAAATAATTTTCTCTTCCTTTGTGCACATTCCTTGACGGAAGACGAAAGGCCATGGGGTTTTAGGCTCAGTATTGGGAATAGATGGGAAAACACGCCATATTCTTCCAAGCAGAAATGTGTGCAATAATTATTGCAATTCAACTTAGGTAGAGGCTCTCACTACGGTGATATTGCAATTCTATCAGACAGCTAGGCGGCGTTGAAAGAACAACGTTGTAAAGTCAAAGCTAGTTATTTAAGTAAATGACCAATGGAAGAACTCTGCAAACGCAACAGAGTTTCTCAGCTGTGGCTACCGTATCACAACAATATTCTAAGAAAAGAGCAGCCAAATAAGCTTGCCAGAAAAGGAGCGGCAACGCTAATGATAGGACCTGTGCCTTTTGTGGCATTGGGAGACATATTATTTCGGAAGTAATGCGCAAGGAGTCGAATATCGTAAAGGAACAACACTGAGCTATAAGTCAAAGACTAAGACAAGCAAATTTATTCTAGGGGGTTTCAACTCGAGCAGATCGATAACCATGCTCCAACTAGATAGGAACCAACTAAGAAAACTGACAGGACTGCTAACAGGCCACTTTAGACTAAAGAAACACATGTATGTTATGGGAACATATATAAAAAGCTGTACCTTAAAGCAAGCTAAATATTCGCTTTATTATCAAGGAGCAACTGTAAAGATTGAAACCTAGGAAAATACTAAGATTCATTCAGATCATCTAACTCAGTAGGACAATAGATCATGATAGGTCGCAGGTTTATACTTTATACGCTCTCAATAATTGTACACTTTTTATGTACACAAATGTGCAGCTGTGTTCATTCATACATACTAGAGCACAAACAATCAAATTCTACATACATATTTTTGGCAGAATACAAAAGGGGAGAGACAAAAAAATTTTTTTATACAATTATTAAATAACGATTGCGCTGCAATTTAGTGAAAAAATGACTAAATAATTTGCTTAACTGCATTCAATTCGTACGCTTCGTGAAGTTCAGTCATAGGCTAGCTCAAATAGAAATAATACAAAAACAAAATACAAATCTTACAAAAATGCATTCCAATGCTTACAATGTGTCATTCAATATATCTCACAGTCATCCAAGTCGGATGAAACATGTCATTAATGGATGACACAAAATACGACAAAACTCAACGAAACGTAAAATCACATTTTATGAAACGAGTTGTAAGAAAATAATTAATAACACATACTCGTACATATGCGAGTCTGAAATATGGAGAGTATTCACAAACTAGTGTGAAAATATTTCAATAAGATATATATATACCAACGCAAAAGAATGTCCATGGCTTGTTGACATTTCAATCTTTTTGGTGTTCTGAATCCCAATTTTGGCAGACTTACTTGCAGTAAACTTTTTGATTGAAATTGAATTTCGATGGTTGAACTTTTTCGATCGAAATCCGTCACTGTTTTATGAATCAACTTGTCGACATGTAAATTTACACATTATATTCGAAATGTTGAACTGCTTTCATAAGGACATACAATATACAATGTAAAGTGAGACAAAAGGAAACCGCCCTTAATTGGATCTATTAGTTCACCGAAAGGCATAAACATTAAAACTTGAATAGTATAGGAAACCTATGGTCTGAGAACGTCGAATAAACTACTATTCAAAACATGCAAGATGTACAACAACTTCATCAGACGGCTTTAAGAATCCACAAGCAAAAAGGACGTCAATCACAAAAATATACGCACTATTAAAGAAATATTGACACCATTCCTAGTTATTAAGTCATTGATAATCTAGTTTCATTTAATGTGGTTAGATAAAAAAGTATCAACCCAATTGTATCCACGGACAGACCAATCACATGAGCATACTCTTTCAACATTCTAGTTATGCCTGGAGTATTTGGCGTCAAACCATGAGTACAAAAAGGAATATACAGTCATAACGTGTAGCGAAGATTGTGAGACTACCACAGGTTCTTTACCAATGTGTCCAAATTGAACAACAGCGTCGAAGGAGATGTAATCTCAGTATTCTGAGCAATAAATCAAACTTCCGTCTACCAGACCATTGCATTGTTTTTAAGCAAACATAGTTGGAAGTAACTGGATATCTGGGATTCAGCCAAGCAAATGTGGCTTGAATGGAACATTAAAAGAACAAAAACAAGAAAAAACGTTAACCTATGTTGAAACGGAGCTCTAATACCATTCATACGTATTTTCAAATCGTCTTGTATAACATTAACATGGGTGGCGGATTTGTTTAGAAACTACCCCAAAAAGCGGGCGGGACATGCCCATTAGTATGTGTAGTATGTGAAGCGACCACCTTATCGGATTTCAAACTGATATTGACCTAATTAAAAGTGTTTTGCATACAAAAGCACAAAAGTGTGCGGTGGGTTTGTATCGGGGCTACCCCAAAAGTGGGCGGTGCACGCCCAATAGTATATTTATGTGAAGCGGCTGTCCATAAGAAGGCACCATATCAATTTTTAAACTTATATTGAATTAAATTAAGAAGTTTTTCATACAAAAAGGAAAAAAATAAGGAGAGTTGTTTGTTTGGGGGCTACCCCAAAAGGCGGGGATCACATTCCGTCCATAAAAAGCCACCACGTTCATTTTTAAGTTGACATTCACTGCCATAAAAAGTTTTTCATATAAAAAGTGGGCGGGTGCGTTTTCTTACTCAGGCCGACTACTTTTCAGATCACACTCGTATATATAACAGAAAATCATATATTAATAGGCAACTCACTTGTAATAACATAAGCTGCAGACTTAAATCGTTCACCTCGGAGTCGCCCGACAGCGTATATGGTAAAAATGTCGGCAAGATCGTCTTCAATATGCGTATTGGCAGCCAAAGCATAAGCAGCACTGAGAATCCAAAAATCATAGCAGAGGCAATGAGTCGACGCACATGACGCAAAATGGGCACGTGTATCATCTCCTGTATGGGACTAAAGTCCGGATCGTTAACATTGCGGAATATCCAGAGTACACCGGGACGTAGCACTTCACGCAGCAGCGATATAAAGGCGGCAAAGTAATACACATAGATCATGCCGAACATCCAATGCACAAAGAGCGAAGTTCCTGGCGCTGCCTTGAAGCTTGTCTTACGATCCTTAATGCTGGCATCGAATAGCGGCAACGAACAGATATCCAACCACCAGCCGCAAACGAGTGGCAGCACGCCTATCTCTACGACCGACAGCAATGATACTTTAACCACAATGTAGCACAAACCGATGAGCCAGCGTACGCGTCGCAAACGAAAGATGCGTGCGAAGAAGTGCATTACAACCAGAGTTAGCCCAATACAACAGTAGCCGAATAGTGTCGTCAATAGTCCATGGAAGTGTAGTAATGGTTTATCCGGTTGCAGTAGATCCAGCGAACTAAGCACAAAGTTACCTACACAATACGGACAGAATGCAAAGGTAAATATGAACATCGTATTCAATGAGATAATCCAGAAGACATGCTCTAGAAAGACCAGCGAGCCGTCTAAGCCAAGCAGACGTTCCCACGTTAATTCTTCGGCAGCACGATCCCATTCCATGGGATTCCAGTTTGGTTCATCGTTTTCATTTTCCGCTGCAACGCCAGGAACATCTGCGGCAGCTGCATCTGCTCCTGCTGCTGCACCTTGTTGTTCAGCAGGCTGTTCTAAGGGCTGTTCATTACCCTCGTTGTCAGCTGGATCGGCGACTGCAGGTGCAGCATTGTCCATGGGTACATCATGTGGCGCCTCAGCATTATTGTTATCATCGTTTTGAACAGCCTCGCCCACACCCATAGCATGTACTGCTACATCCAGCGCTGCCACTGCAAGGTCAACATCATCATTACCGGCAACTGCGGCCGCTGCAGCTGCTGCCACCGCCGCTGGTGCATCGTCACGTTCTAACCAATCCGGTCCACCACCATGCAGTATTTGCTCACGCAACCACACCAGACCAATGAAAGACAGCAGCGTGCATGTCACCACAAAGCAACCACGAAACGCATCCGATGCCAGATTATCGGTTGAGAATATATCAAACGGCAGCGACAATATCATATCGAATGATGATGCACGAAATAGATAACGATACGTGCGATATGCGGACAGCGGTACTACGCCAAACCAGGCAATGCCTACCAGCGAATAATGGAACCATGATTTCGCACCCTTTATCACAGCGGCCATCAGACCGACAATGACATCGCGCACGGGCAGCACACGCGGCATATCCGGTGCATAGATGGGCTGAAAACTGAAACGATGTCCGCATAGTTCACAGTATTCCTTGTGCGAGTAGCGCATCCATTGCATCAGACAATCCTGATGTATATACTTAATGCTGCCCGTACAGATGCACGGATAGAAGAGCGGCCGATCCTGCTGCGCTTCGCAGCGGCAGACGCGACATATATTGTCGTCCTGTGCAGCGGCGGGATCTTCCATGTTTTTGCGCAGCAAACTTTAAGATTTTGCAAGTGTTTTCGTTTTTTTTTTTTTTCTCACTCAGATTTTGCGTCGCGAGGAGGGCCACTACTACCAGTTAACTTCAACGCCTCCCCTCTGCGGCCATTGGAGTGACAACGTCAGTCAGTCAGTGTGTGTATGTGTGTGAGTGTATAGTTTTTTGTGCGCGTATATTCGTTGTATGCAATATTAAACACTAAAAAAATGTATTTTCTTCCCCAAGCAACGCGTCGCGTCGATAATTCTTGATTTTTTTTTTTTTCACGAAATTCTTTTCTCTAATTTGCGTAAAATTTTGTGTGCACAGCTGGCAACCTTGTTTAAATGTGAGCAGCTGTTTGCATTGCTGCAAAGACCGTGTGGCAAGGTGCGCGTGGTAGGCGCAAAAATTTAAAATTTATACAAAACTCACAAAATAAAAAAAGAATAAACGTTTAAAAATTTTTTAAGGAATTCTTTTTTTTTTATGATTTTTAAATATTTGTCGCTAAATGTGTTTATCTAATGACTGTTATATCAAACTACTTTTTTTTTTTGTACGGAACGAAAATTTTAACATAAATAGCTAAAAAAAAAATTATAATGAAATTATGGAGCAACACGACTCCGAAATATCCTGCTGCCCTACTAATGTAGACAATTAGGATTTTCAAATCCCAAAAAAAATATGTTTAATAAAAAACAAATGATATAAAAAATACAAATTAAAAATAAATTCTAATGTATAAATATCTCGTATCACCGTGTTTGTGGTGCACTTCTCCGAAACGGCGCGACCGATTTTTGTATATTTGGAAGGTATGAGAATAGGTCGTAAAATATTTTGTATTCTAGATGCTGTGAGTTTAGTTTGTTGAAATCTTCTATAGACGGATACTTTTCCGTCAGACAGACGTATTCATAGTCTAGATGAACGCACATGGCTACTTTATGAGGTTTCATGTTACATACATATTGACAGCTCAATTTAAATTTGTATAAACTGTTAGTCTAGTCTAGGGTCTATATGAGGTGGGCTTGTTTCTAATTAATATATAATAATACCCCGAAAGCAGTGTGCTATAAAAGTGAGCCGCGCTAAAAAATAGTGTTTTGTCGAATTTTGATTCAGCGACCCTTAATTTGACGGACAAATGAGTCACAGTAATGGAAATTATTTGTGCGCTAGTGTTATTAGTTTCAGTTTCAGTTGCCACAGTTTGAATTATAACTCAATTAAATTATATATAAAATGTTGAACAGCAGAACTAGAGAACAGAGAACTACTACCCTAGCCGACATCTTTCTCTCTTTGATTCATCAAAGCAAATATATTTATCACGAACTAGTTTGTAAATTTTGTTTAACACTCCAAACGCAATAGTTTTGTGTATACTGACCAGGTATACGTTTGCCCATTTTTCCAGTGTATCTTATTTTCCTCAGTGCCCCTTACATAGTACATATGTATCAAATCGTTTCCATCTGCTTCAAATAGTTTCAGAGTAATAATGTTTATATTCCACTGAAACTCACAGTACCCTTGCCATATGTACTAGAGCTGGGCACGGGACGGGAATCCCGTGAGATACAGTGGGACCCGACAAATTCGTCGGGATCGAAAAACTTTTCAAATTTGCGCGATTTTCCGGAATCTCTCGACTATCCCGAAATATCGCTTTTTTTTGGAATACCACGGCATCATCTGGAAATTTCGGACAACTACGACCTAAGTTCAGACCATTCGCCAATTATAATTACATATGGCACTGCTCTTCCAGCACTATCAAATAAATATAAAATTGTCACATCTAGGACAGATATTTTAGCATTTCAAGATTGGATAGATGCGAAAGTAAATACTAATATATCTCTCAAAACTGGTTTAGAAGTGGATACGGCTGTGGAATCATTTACAAACTTTATACATGAAGCAGGTCTGTTGTGTACTGCACCAGCCAAAAGTTCTATAGCGAATACTGTTTTTATATCAGCTGAGCTTATGAACCTTATAAATAATAAGCGAAAGCTTCGGAAAAATTGGCAAACCAGTAGATGTAACGCTTGCACGAAGTAAGAAATGAAGCAACTGCAGAGTTTTTCAAAAGTCTGTTGTTATACGTAATCATAATGGAGAATGGTGTAAAACCGCTAAAGCTAAGGCTGAGGCATTTGCACAACATTTACACTCAACATTTCAACCAAATTCAAATCTTGCACCTGAAGATACTGAAATAATAGAGTTTCTGGATGTACCTTGTCAAATGTGCATGCCAAATTCGTAGAATTACTGTGTCTGAAATCAAAGAAGAATTCGCAAAACTGAATCAAAAAAGGTCATCAGGCTATGATAAAATAGACGGAAGAGTTACGAAAATGCTCTCTCAAAAGTGTATTCAATTTTTAGCACTAATTTACAATGCGATTTTGAGGCTGGATCACTTTCCTACACAATGGAAATGTGCGGAGGTGATAATGATTCCAAAACCAAACAAGCCTGAAAATATTCTCTCGTCCTACCGTCCTATTAGCTTGCTGGTGACATTCTCCAAAGTATTCGAAAGAATACTTATGAGTAGATTGTTACCAATTTTGGATGAATACAATATAATACCGGAACATCAGTTTGGGTTTAGGAGAGGTCATGGGACTCCAGAGCAATGTCATCGTATAGTGGATATAATTACAAGTGGATTCGAGAAGAAACTATATAGTATCCATGCTGGTGTTCCACAGGGCAGTGTTCTGGGACCTGTCCTTTACACAATATTCACTGCCGATCTTCCAGTTGTCAGTGATGTTCAAGTAGCCACTTATGCTGATGATACAGCTATAATTGCATCTAAAGACACTGCGGCAGAAGTATCTCAAGATATTCAAAATGAAATAGTTGAAATAGAGCGATGGCTTAAGAAATTGAAAATAAAGGTTAATCCTGAGAAGTCGAAACATGTCACATTTGCTCTGAGAAGATGAGACTATCCGTCAGTATTTTTAAATAATTCACAAATTTCTCATAGTGATTCCGCAAATTATCTTGGACTCGACATAAATCGGAGAGTAACTTGGAAAAGTCATATTAAAGGCAAGACAAAGAAACTCAACATAAAAACAAAAAAAAAATGTATTGGCTGCTTGGGAGAAAATCGCAGCTTAGTTTGGAGAACAAAGTTCGGCTTTACAAGGCTATTTTAAAGCCTGTGTGGACATATGCTATCCAATTTTGGGGAACTGCAAGCCAATCAAATATTGAAATTCTTCAACGATATCAGTCCAAAACGCTTAGGCTTATTGTTGACGCCCCCTGGTTTGTGGCTAATGACCAAATTCACAAAGATTTAAATATTCCATACATTAAAGATGAAATACGTAGAATAAGCACAAGGTATGATGAGAGACTACATGATCATTTAAATGTTTTTGCAATAGGTCTACTAGATAATAGCGATACAACTCGAAGACTTAAAAGAAATCATGTGTTAGATTTACCTTTTAGAGATTAAATTTTGTATATATTGTAAATAAACTCTTAATTATAGAATTTCGAATATAATAGCTGTTCTCACTGGAGTACAGCTATTTCTGTTATATTATGAACTTTCAACTAACTTACTTATTGTCTTATTGATAGATTGTAAATTAATAATAAAAAAAAAAAAAAACTTTTATATATGTATTTAGATATTCTAATTTTTTGGTTTAAAATATAGTACAACTCTGTATTTCTAGACGATCAGATAGGGTACCTAATGAGATCGGAGGGCTTATGGTGAAATTCAAGTGATGAATCACTAAATCTTCTAGAATCCCATTTTCTGGGTTGCTCATCCAACAAACAGACAACATATCCTGTGCAGGGTGTGTCTGAGAATCTCACCAAGGATATATTTAACGTCAACAAGATAAAATGGGTCTGGGTTTTTTGTGCAGCAAATATCTCGGAAACTATCACTCCTACGACTTTGGACCTTTAAGCTTGCTAATGGAATGTACTTTATAATTTTGTATTAGGGTACATTTGTCGTATATCTGCTAGTTTCGGAGAAACAGGGCAAAATGGGTCTGTCTATAAATCCCGACGACCAGACGGTTTATTTCCGGCATAAATCCAAAGAACACATATTCACAGCCATAGGTGGCTATATGTGAGCCTTGTAGCTTGTCTTAAACTGAATCATATACCTAACCGTTGGAAGGAAGTAAAGGTGGTTTTCAATCCAAAGGCAGGTAAACCATCGCACGTATTACCGAAAGATTACAGACCCATAATTATAGGCGGGATCGGAAAAGAAGTTTTTTTTTCGGTACGGGCGGGATCGTGACAAATTTACCTTCAGTCTCATGTGCGCTAATACACATCTATGTATATATTTTGTGGGTAGAAACATCATTATTAAATGGGCAGTCCAAAGTTTTAGAAATAAACTTGAAAATGGGCGATGGATTTGTATGATGCAATACTTCATTGTAGGAGTAACTGTTTTGCTTTACACAACACAAATTCAATACTCGGCCTAAAAAAAAAGAAAAAAAAACACCATACCGAGTTTCAGCTCGAAGTCTATGAAGCTGTGTGAAAAACCCCAGACGTAAATTCGATCATGATCTATTCTAGTCTCTGATTCCTTCAACTATGTCAAGGTTCACCTGTGTCAAGGATGTTTAAATCAACCGGCTAAAATTTAAACAAAGCGTGAAAAGGCTTCAAACTCCACCCACCCACCCTAAAAGCATCAAACCATTTAACAAGTATAAAAAGATTTTATGTATAAAAAATTTTATTTAATAACTTTCACTTTCAACTTAAAATACTTCCAGCTGCTCGATAGGCAACCACTTTGAACTTTCCAATGCATCGTACAGCAAACGATCCGTATCCATAGATTCGCGATTCATTTTTTCCACATCGATTACCGTTTTGTGCTCCTCAAGCCCATAATCTTCTTCTACCGCACCATTGGCTGCAATTTGTTGTTGCTGTTGCTGCTGTTGTTGTTGCTGCTGCTGTTGCTGTTCGTACTGAGCCGTGCGCTGCGCACTCCATGCCTCAGCATGCTGTGCCAGAGTCTGTGGATTCGAATGCGACTGAGACATGGCCTGTTGATAGTAAGCCGCTGCATCTGTAATTGATGGCGTTGCACCCTGCTCGTAATAGCCCTGCCATGCATTGTAACCCTGCTGCCAATAGGTGCTTGATGGATCGTAATACTGCGAATAGTCAGTAGTGCTGGATGAATTACCGCTGGTCCCGCCGGAATAGCTGTAGTTGCCGTTTACGCCCAACGCAGAGCCAAGTTCATTTTTGGGTTTCGGTACTGCCGTACAAATCTTAATCGGTTTCGAGCCGAGTCCAATATAGCCGTTCATATCGTACAGCGCTGTCTTCTGTTCATCTTCAATGCCGAAGCGCACAAATCCGTAACCCTTCGAAAACCCTAAATTATCCAGTATGACTTTGGCCGTTTTAATCGAGGTATACTTGGTGGAGAAAACCTTGTACAGCTGATAGTCATCCACATCCGAGCTGAGATCTCCAACCCAAACGCTGAATTCACGCTCGCTGCCGGGCATTTTGTACGAATTGCTGGCCGAGTTGAGTCGGAAACGTACAATCGGATTGGTGCCCGGTATGGGTTTGCCATTTAGCTTGTGCATTGCATCGAGCGCATGTTCATCTGTGGGAAAATTAACGAAACAATAGCCAGCCGGTTCGCCGGTGTATTTGTTGCGCATCAGGCGTACAGTTGTCGGATCTTCGCCCATTTTACGAAAGGCCGCAATGATGAAGTTTTCCGTCATGTACGGTTGCAGCTGTAAAAGAAGCGGAATGGAATTATTTACTGCAATTTTACGTGTCTTACACATGCTACTTACGGTGCCCATCCATAATTGGCAATGTACTGAGGACATTTTGTCAATTTTTATAAAATATTTCAGATAAAATTACCCAAAACAAAATTGTCTTCTTCTACCTCGCGAACAGCTTTGACAATCACAACGAATCTCAATAATTTTCTAATGTTGTCTAAATCAGCTGTTTGCACATTTTGGCTAGTGATGAGCAATATTTTAGGTTAATGATGAGCATTGTAATACGTTAGTGGTGAACATTATTCAATAATCGTGTCAACTAGTACAAGATGAGTTTATACTCAGTTTTCAAAATATTTTTTCTCTTTTACAAAACTATGCAAATGATTGTAGTAAATTAAGCATTTAAATAGCATTTTTACCTACTTTGGTAATATTTACTATATTTGGACGAAATTACCATGCGTATCGGCCCGTTGGTAAATTGATTCAAAATAATTTTAATCTTGGAGCTTCACAAAAATGCTGCCTATATCTTATATAAAAACTTTGATGAATTTCTTTGAAATGTTCTTTTGTTTTTATAATAGATCAATATATAATTAAACTTTGTAGATGGCGCATATCTGATGAATACATAATTAACATGTTTGATTAAAGTGCTGGTAACTGAAATTATCTGTTGGTTCGAAATGGGTTAAATGAACTTAAATTAATAGTGCTGCATTAGCTGCTGCTGATAAATGATAATAAGCTGGTCTAAATAGCAACAATCTAACTTTTTTCATGAAATCTACCATACAACACTGAATGCATTAATTTGGATTTTGTCGAGCATAGCAATGTGTGGCAAAAATGATCAAAATATACGTTGGTAGATCCAATGGCGTTAAACAGAAACATAATATTGTGGACACTTTAAGGACTACCCGCAAAATGAATATAATATGATCAATATATTCAAAAAGTCAATGACATATCAAATTGGCCTCTTATTAGTTTATGTTTTATTTTCTACATTGTATATTTGCTCAGCTTCAACTCATTTCATGATATTGTAAATCTATATACTCGTATATAAAACAAAGTCGGGTTAGTTACATCATTTATAAGTCGAGAACGGCTGGACCTATAATTTATGATCTCTGATTTGTTGAAAAAATTATAGAAAATTAATCTAGACAGATATTGAATATACATATTAATGGGGTCGAGGAGGGCATGGGAAAGGGGGCAGGGAGAAGTTGGAGTCAAAGGAAGGTAGGTAGGGGGAAGGGGCAGGGGAAGAAGGGAAAGGGCAGCAACGCGCCGGTTACCAGCTAGTTTTGCAAAAACAAAGATTTTTAGATATCGTGATTTTAATAAATTCATGCAATGGTTCGTATAAACGTAGTAGTAACAGCTAATGTAAATATTGCTCAACGCTATTTTCCAACACTGTTGCTCACAGATGACAGCTGCTCTTCTTCTGCCTTGCATTGCAAATCACAACAGAAATCTTGCAATCCACAGCATTACAAACGAAATAGATTATTTGTCGCAGTGCGCTACGTAAAATAAGTGCAGAAATATAACAAGAAAATAAACAAATAAAAATGTTTGTTACACAATTCGTAAACCAAAGCCGAAATGTGCTGCGTCAGACCGCACAACAGCAACTGCGTCTCATCTCCAACACGGCGTGCAGACGTGAAATCTTCAAGGTCCAAAGCGCCGAAGATTTTGAGACCAAAGTAAAAAAGAGCGATAAATTGGTCATTGTGGACTTCTTTGCAACGTACGTACACATTAAGGCGATTACGCTAAAATCCTTTCATTTTTTATGTAACATGCCCAACATTGTTTTACAGCTGGTGCAATCCCTGCAAGATGCTGACCCCACGCATCGAAGGCATTGTCGGCGAGCAGCAAGGCAGAGTTAAACTGGCCAAAGTTGACATCGATGAACACAGCGAACTGGCACTCGACTATGAAGTAGCTGCTGTTCCGGTACTACTTGTAATGAAGGACGGCAAGGTGCTTAATAAAATGGTGGGTCTGCAGGATACCGACAAATTGCGCGCCTGGGTTAATCAGGCTGTCGAGCAGACCAAATAAGTGCAGGACACTTATTATTTTTGTAGCAGCGCAGTTATACGAGAGTTGTTAAATGTTTGTTGTATTGTATTTTGCTTTGTTAGAAAATTAAACGAACACACTTAAACCAAAACGCTTATCTAACTATATTGAGAACCAGCCCGGCGTGCCCGGACGCTTTTTGTTGCGATCAAGAAACTGCTTGAAGCCATTCTTGGACTCATCCATGGCCTTTTCGTCCTTCTGTTTGGTCTTTTCTTTCTCCACAAAGAGATCTGGCATAATGAATTCTTCGGTTTTGGGCTGCAAGGGTAAAAAATAGTGAATATCGATTCAATTTGACGCCGGCGCCGCTTGTCACTCACCAATGTTACATAAGCAATCTTCACATCATCCGCTTTGGTCACATAGCCGTAGGTCTGATCGCGCCTTGTATCGCCGAGTGCAATGCGTGTGCGTACATCCACCACGGGCACCTTGTAGATCTTAGTTAGATAATTTTTAATATCGTGCTTGGTCATTTGTGTGGAAACGGCAAAGGTGACGACATTCTTGGGCTGTTCCTCCGTCGGGCGTATGAGTTTCATCCAGAAGTTGGGTAGGAAAACACGCAGCTGCGGATTGCCGCGCTGATAGATGGGATACCAGCGTGTGGACATGGTTTTTAATTAATTAGAGAAGAATTCTGCACAAAAAGCGGCAAATGCGTTTAATTTTATAGATTTGCAACAGCTGTGCGTCTTTGTTATTGTTGTTGTTGTTATCATTTTCAGGGCTACAGAGCGAGAAAATCAAAAAATCATCAATCACACGAATGTACCGGAATTCTATTTAAGATTATTCCGGCTCGAAGAAAAAATGGGCATCCGGATCAATTTGAATATTATAAAATCAGGTTTTTTATTAGTCCTTTAAGTACAATAACTAAAAACACTTACTCGTTGCATCAATCCTGACCACTGAGAATCATCAACAGCATTAAGGAGATATTGGCATTATACAGACAGGCGTAAGCAGAAAATTGTGTACTGTGATAATATTTCAAATCAAATCTTTAAATGGGGCCGTTCACATATAACATAAATAACATAAAAATTGTTGCTATTTAAGGCACACCTGCCCCATTGTACCACTAGATAGCTCTTCCTAAGAACCTATCAACAATCTCTTATATGAATTGTTAGTTTATATGTACAGTGAGTCTTTCTCAATGTGACCCAATAATGAATATTTTATTAGTATTGAAATAAGGTCTTATGAGGTATATCATAGAAGTATTTCCTTCGTTTTGATAATAGTCGCCATACGGTAATAGTCCCAGACTAAGTAGCGTAGCTATGGGAAACATGAATGAAGGATTGATCTCTCAATGAATCAAGGAAAATAAGAACATTTGTAAATTAATTAGCTAAAATCCGCAAAACTAGCTTTTTACACTCTGTACACATAGCATAAACGAGTATATGAAGTTTAGGCAAATGTTTAGGCAGCTAAAAAGACGCGTAGCTGAACCCATATATAAGTATTGTAAATTATATTGTTAGTCAACATTAAAATTCGAGTTAAAATACATATTCGTCTATTTGAACGTAGAGATCTGAGAGTTTAAAAGAATAAGAGCCTTTAAAATTTGATATTTTAACTCTCATATTCTCTCTTCAGATAAAAGTATTAATTAATAAAGATAAAGTATTTTAATTTAGCGTGCCAAACTCACCGTAAAAGTAAGTCCCTATATTAACCTCTCCCCCATTTGTGATTTTTCTATAAAGTTTTTTGTTGTTGTTAATAAATCTAGAAGCGCCATATTTGGAGTATCTTACATCAGTCGTAATAAAATATCCCACATAGGTACAGATCGGGTTCCGATTCGGAACACTAAAACTGCTCCTCTTTGGTGTCCAAAAATGTGCAACAAAATCCAGACAGATGGACATGGCTAGATCGACTTGTTTCGTCGAGCTGATCAAGAATATGTATATATATATATACTTCATGGAGTCATCGGGTTTCCTTTAACAAACTTTCAGACAAATACCATTTCACACTATGTATGAATGGTATTAATAAACAGAAATCCTCCAGAAAACAAGATTGCTCAATTAAAATGAAACAACAACAAAAAAACTATGCAAAAACACACAAATGCCACTGAAGTTATTTGAAAAGGGCTGTATTTTATCTTGGCTCAAGTATGCTTAATAAAGCAATAAGGATTTATTGAAAGATCAACGATATACGTGGATGTTATTTATGGAAAACGCCAGCGGCAAATTTTGTTTGGAGGCACGCGGTCTCTCAGCAAAACGGCAAAAACCATTCCATTCATTCAACATTGCTATTACTCCAGGTTTTACATACATTTAGGGCGAGTTTTTCAATGTTTGATTCATTTAGTGCACAACAACCCAGTGCTAAACCAGAAAAGATAACACATATCTATTCTGTTAGGAGGTTTCACAGCTGGTGTCACTGCCTCATAGGAAGACACACTACTAGGCTACGGCTTAGCGTTCAGGGTTTCTCCAGAAGTTGTGGAAATGACGAAGAGGAGGAAACAGTGAAGCATTTGCCATTGTTCACCTCATTGTATGAAGAGACTACCTCTTTTCGGAAATTGCTTTTTAGATAATCTTACAGAGATATCTGTAAAAGAGATCAAGTATGCATTAAAGTTTATGGTACAGGCAAACTGGTTCACACCTGCACAAGGAGTTGAATAGATCACATGTGAAAAACAATATTCGGTTAAAATTTAACTGTCAGTTAACAAACCCAAATAAAAATGTGTTTACCGGTGGAATAACAGACAGTTAGATTTTAACCAAACTTTGAAGTACTCGTCCTTAATAGTATATATGTAGTATATTATTTTATAGTTTCAAAAATCTGTAAGTTGAGAAAAATTTTACTTAGAGTAAAAAATGTAATCCTCCGAATTTAAAGTGAACTGCTTTTTTTTGCAAGCCAGCCCTGGGCATTTCTGTTATTTCGCACGTGCGCGCAACTGTCAAAATCAGCTGTTTGACGAAAACAAAACTCTCTTTTAGTATTGCCCAAGGAGATTTCATAGCTAAACTAGAAATGGTAAAAGCAATTAAAAAGCAAGCGAAAGCAAAAAAGTCACCAAAGAAGCCGCTAACGCGTAAGGAGCAACGCCAACAACAAAAAGAACAGAAGAAACAAAACAAACGAATATTTTTCTCAAGCAAAACGAATGGCAAACAACTTGTTGCGGAGGCTGCGGCGTCGGCAGCTGCTGCACAAAATGGAGCCAAGAAGCCGAAAAGTTCCAAGCCGAAGAAGAAGCCAAAAGCAAAAATCAATCCAGACGATATACCCATTGAGCAATTGCTCGCCGGAAATGTTGATTCCGAGGATGATGAATCTATTGATTCCGATTTCAGCGATGCTGAGGTAGATGCGCGTATGCCGACACATTTAAAACAGAAGCAAAAGGAACCACCAGCACCAACAGCAGCGGTGGCGGCGAAAAAGCCAAAGAAACTGCAGGGTATACAGCGTGTAGATGAGATGGAGTTGCACAAACGTGAGCTGAAACAGCAGAAGGAATTGGAGAACAAAGCGCGCAAGCAGCGCATCAAACAATTAAAGCTGGAGAACGAAGAGGAGGATAAGGTTATAGCCAAGCTGGAGAAGAAACTCAAATTGAATAAGACAAAGGATAAGAATCGGCTGGTGCGTAAAATGCACAGCGATGGATTGGATTATATATTAGATCTTGTGCTGGATGATGAAGATGAGAAGAACAAGTGGGAGCAGAAGCAGAAACGCAAACAGGAACATAAAGAACAGCTGGAGCGTGAGGAGTCTGCCATGTGGAGCGATGAGGATGAAGCTGAGGATATTGAAGAGGATGTTGAGGCTGCAAGCGATGAGGATGAGCATGGCAGTGAAGTTGACATAGACAGCGCAGAAAATAGTGAATTTGATGAGGAAGATACTGAAGCTGAAGATGAGCCAAAGCAAGCAGCATGTAAGTAGACAATTGATTATTAAGATTTTTTTTTATACTCTTCATACTTAGTATTACAGGAAGCAACGGAGAGGTCTTTAAGTATAGAATATTATTGATCAGCTTGCCTTGTCCGTCTGTCTGTCCCCTGTCGTGTGTGATTCAAAACTAGTCCCTCAAGATATTGATCTGAAATTGGGTATGGAGACTTCCTACGTTTCTAGGATGAAAATATGTCATATTTACCATGCCACAGCCACGTTTAGGGGTAGAATCCATATAAATCTCAGGTCCACATTTGGGTTTTTGTATGAAAAACTTTTTTATTTCAGTCAATATCAACTTGGAATTCGATATGATGGCTTCTTATGAATATGATAACTTCTTAAGAATATCCTGCGTATCCTGCCCACTTTTAGAGTTAGTCCCCAAAAGAACCAACCGCTCACTTTGTGGATTTTTCGCTAAAATTTTATATTTTTCGAGCTAACCACCTTAAAAATGAAATGTAGACTTGAAGGACTTGGCAATAATATGTTAGATGCTCATGAAGCGTATTGCAGCTTCGGTTCTACCGAAGTTAACATTTATTTCTTTTTTAATAATATAATTTTTCTTTTTCAGTTAAAGAGGATATATACGGACGCAAAAGGGATAATCAGGGCAACATAATACGCGATGATGAAACAACGTCGGTGGTGAACACTGGTGTACAGAAGTATGTACCACCGCATCAACGCGCATTGCTTGCTGCTAGCGCCGGAACAAGTGAGAAGCAAGCTGAGCTACTTGCACGCCTACGCAAACAGTGTAAAGGATTGCTAAATCGACTCTCCGAGGCAAATCTACATAAAATCTCCAATGGCATCGAGGAGTTATATATGAAAAATTCACGTTATAATATGAATGATACGCTGACAACGCTCTTGACAGAGGCTCTCATCGGACGCACACTCAGCAATGATCGCATGGTGCAAGAGCACATGGTACTCCTGGCATATCTGCATGCGCAAATTGGGAGCGAGATTGGTGCACATTTTCTGCAAATATTCATAGAGAAATTTGATGCGTTTATCAAGCAAATCCAAACACTCGAAGTCGAAGATAAATCATTGAATAATTTGATATTACTGCTCTGCTACATGTATATATTCAAAATCTATGAGCATCGTTTGCTACTGGAGCTTATAGCCAAGTTGGCTGCAAATTTATGCGAGAAATCCATTGAATGTTTGCTGCTGGTCTTTCAGTCGGTTGGCTTTAAGCTGCGCAAAGATGATCCGCTGGCATTTAAGCAAATGATGATCAATGTACAGCAGCAGATAGCACAATCACCGTTGGAATTTAAGGAGAATTTGCGTCTGAAATTCATGGTGGACATATTGAATGCAGTGAAGAATAATAATATGCAAAAACTGCCACAATATGATCCTGAATTGGCGGAAACGCTGCGTAAACGTTTGAAAGCTATGCTGCGCAACGATCGCTATGTGGTGACACTGAATATAACACTCGATGATCTGCTGCGCGCTGATAAGGTTGGCAAATGGTGGATTGTAGGCTCGGCATGGAGTGGTAATATCGATGATGTTGGTGCTGCTGCTCCTGCTGCAGGTAAAGATGCAGCATTGCAGCAGACGAAAGGTCAAGGTTTCTCCGAGAAATTGCTCACACTTGCAAAGCAACAACAAATGAACACCGCCGAGCGTCGTAATATTTTCTGCATCATTATGAGCGCTGCAGATTATGTGGATGCCTTTGAGAAGATACTGCATCTATCGCTGAAGGATCAACGCACCGTTGCCTATGTCATTATACACTGTTGCCTGCATGAGAAATATGCGAACCCGTATTATTCACATTTAGCGCTGAAATTCTGTCAGTACAATCGTAAATTTCAGCTTGCATTTCAATTTGCCAGCTGGGATCGCATCAACGACATCGAAACGCTCAGCAAGTTGCAAATACGAAATTTTGCGCACTTTCTGCAGCATCTCATACTCAGCGCTGGCCTCCAGTTGAGCGTTCTTAAAGTCGTTGACTTTCTGCAATTAGATAAGCTTAGCTTTTTCTTTATGAAAGAAATTGTTGTCAGTTTGCTGCTAGCCAGCAATGAGCCTGAAATCTATGCTGCATTTGAACGCATTGCGAAAAACTCAAAGTTGCAACAATTCAAGCAGAGCCTGCGTCTATTCATGCAACATTTTCTGCTGCAACAAGATGCTGCAAAGCTGAAATTGAATGAGGAGAAACTTACGCTGCTGCAGCAACGTGTAGATTATGTGGATAAGCTTTTGGCTTATGTAGATTTGTAAATTTATATTTTAAGGTATGTAAATAACAAGAAAGGACGCTGCAGGCAAGTGTACTCGACTTTAAGATATTCTGTAGCTTGTTTAAGGCTCCTTATATGAACCACAGATAGTGGTTTGTTCTGTATATATGCAGAATATTTTATTAAAGTCGATAAAAAATTGGAGAAAATTAAAAATTACAACAAAAAAAAAATGTTCATACAAAAATTCAAAAATGAGGGACATGTTTGTGTGGGAATACCCCTTAAAGTGGTCTGATTTTGGTCTATATGGATTATTTTGTAAGGATTTGGTATTTCTAGCTTAATTAAGTACAAAAACAAAAAAATTTCATTAAAAAACATTAATATTGGAGGGCAAGTTTATATTGGGGCTACCACTTATAGTTGCCCGATCTGGATCTAAATTTGGTTTGTCTTAAGTAATTGCTTAGAAGATAAACCAAGTTTTGGCATTTTTAGCGAAACTAACAAAAAAAAAAAAATGATTCTGCAAAAACTTAAGGGGCAGGCTTATATGGATTTACCCCTTCATACTAGGTATCTAAAGACGAAAAGGAGTGTCTAAGTATCCAAATTTAAAGTTTCTATTTATTAAGGTCTTCGACGTCCATGCCAAGAGTCGAAATGATACAGAGGAATATATTTGATCGGAATTTTACCATTAAATGGTCCGACAAAAAATCGTAGACGTCGGAAAGCACGTACGTACTTAAACCACATACCATCTCCTTGACGAAATATGGTACAGGACTAGGGATTGTAGGCCCTAGGACTCAGTATTGGGAGTCAATGGAAAAACACCAGTATCTTCCAAGAAGAAATGTTCAACCTAGATAGAAGCTAATATCACAAACTGTGATATTACAATTCTATCAGACAGCCACGCTGCGTTGCAGGCACTTAACTCCATCGTAGTTAGGACAAAGCTAGTACTTGAAGCAAATGGACTATTGGAAAAACTCGGTGAACACAACAGAGTCTCTCTGCTGTGGGTACCGGGTCACAACAATATTCTAGGAAGTGAGCAGGCAGGCAAGCTGATAGAGCCTATTTCGGAAGTAATCGGCAAGGAAACGAATATAGGAAAAGACACTGGACTTTGAGCCAAGAACTAAGACAAGCAAAGTTACTTCTAGCAGTTTACAACCCGAACAGTTCGAAATCCATGCATCAACTAGGTAGGAATCAGCTAAGAATTCTGACAGGGTTGCGAACAGGCCATTATAGACTAAATTCTGTGACTACGAATAGGAGACCCCTCTAAATATTATCGATGAATGTGAAGCTGTAGCTAGAAGAAAACTGTATATGCTAGGTAATCACTTTTTTTTTTTTTAAGGAGCAATTGAACCTTAGGAAAGTACTAAGATTCATTCAGCATATAGATTTAGGGCAGGTCATCTAACTCAGTAGGGCAAACAATAGATCTTTTAGGTCGCTGGTTTAAATGTCCTCATCCTCAATAATAATGTCTTCGTCATCTGTTCGTTCAAACATATAGTCGGACGGATCACCGATCGAAACATATAGTCGGACGGATCACACATCGACCCGTCACCGATGCTGTTCAAGAACATACTCATATATACTTTATAGGGTCTACCATGCCTCCTACAGCCTGTTAGATACATTCGTACAAAATTTTATACAGCCTTTTAAGCAACTGGTAAAGTGTATAAAAATGTTCGTTTGTTCATAATCGATAATCTCCGATAGTTCTTCACCGATTGCTTTGAAATTTGAATAGAACGTCGAAAGACCTAGGTTCTTTCTCAGTTCTCTCAATTTATTAAAAAATTTTAAGTGAGTGACGCCATAGAAATAAGAAACAGACGGATTTGTCAACATGTTGGCGAGCATCAGTTGAGAGCGTGGTTTCACAGTGTCGTTAAAATTTTTAAAGGAGAGAAATTAATATTTCTTCAATACTATTGTCGGCTGCAACATGTTGAGCCCAACATGTTGGTCATACTTGCCGCTCTCATCATTAAAGGAACAGACAAGAGAGCGCATACGCTTATACGGGCCAGCCTTATGTTGAGTCCAACATGTTCATCATACTTATCGCTTTCAGCATTATCAAATGGTACTTAACTGTTTTTTTTTTATTTTAAACTTTTCCGTGTTACCCTTTGATACTACAATAAAAAAAAATGGTTTTTCTGTCGCTTGATATTTTTATTAACATTTAATTGTGTTATATTTATATTTATGAACAAAACTATTTTGGATGTAATATCCGTCATACTGATTTTTTATCATATAAAATGAAACCTATGTTACCCGGACAATAATAATAAATCGAAAGACACCTCAATTAATAAAATCGGATGAGTAGTTTAGGCGCTACGGTGAAGATCTCTTCCCATCATGTTTAACTTGTATTTGGCCAAGATGTCTATAGCTCCTCCTCGTATGAAATTAGTGACCTATGCGGATAATTTCATCATTTTATCATCGGGAGTGTATGTCCTTGAAATTGCCAGAATAAATATCTATTTAGAGAATATGTTACATTTTGTCAATGCTCTCAACCCACAAGTCGTCGGCTCCATCTTTAGTTCCTGAACTAAGATAGAACTATATGTCTTAATTGGGTGCTTAAGTTTATGACAGTCCAGTATCCTACAATAGTTGGTACAACTTTCGATCCCCTTAGATTCTCGGCTCCCGAGACCTAGACGAATAATCGGCTAAAGTCGAGAAACAAAGTGTTGAAGGCATTTGTTGAATCTTCTTTTGGGTACTGGACAAAGAGAAAATCATTACCACCTATAAACGATCTGTCCTAAATTATGCTACACCTGTCCGGATCACATTAAGTCTCAAAGGCTTCAAATAGGTCAGAGCAATGCTCTGAGAAATGCTACCGATCAAATAACTCATAAAGAAAAATTGCATGAAAAAGCGCTGATGCTTTCCGTTCACCAACATAATGAATTGCTATCGAAGCAGTTCTTATTAGGTGTGTATAGCAACAATGAACCCAATCATGACACCCGCGAGAGCTGTTTCAACTCGTAACCGATATGGCAGCATTATATATCGATTCGTATATTTCAATATCATAGTTGAAGAGTTAATAAACTATCTCAGGGATAATATTGTGTTTGTGGCAGTTTGCCAACTATTGATGAGTGCGAAAAATGTAACAGCAGCACTAGGTTACCACATGTTCCAGATGAAGCAACATGCACGAATCGGTATCAGCACCAATGATTGCGGTTCTGAGTGTGATAAATTGCCGTATAACACGACCCACCGCTTCAAGAATCTCCCTTGTCCCACGCAATTGAGTCTCCTGGGTCTATGAATGCGTTCAAGTGAGATAGCCTCGTTCCTGAGACTCGACACCGAGGGTTATGTTTCGGTTTATCTTGATCTTATACATGCATATCACTTATTGCTATACACAATCGTATCAATCGTAAATAATTAATTGTATATAAATATATTGATCCTGGTACAGCCCAAAAAAAGCTGTTACAACAACAACATAACTAAGTGCTTAGACAGTAAACTAGTGTTTCAACATTTAATCGAAGCTTTGCAGCAATTCACGCGCACGTTGATAGCGCGCCGACTCGACGATCGCCTGCCGTGCCACGCCATCATCGGCCGCAGCCTCTGCCTGTTTGTCTAGTTTTTCGATAACATCGTCTGCCAGTTTGGTTATCTTATCCTTGGCGGCACCCTTTGAGCCTGACAGATACTCCAATGCAATGGGCCACACTGCGGCATCGATTTTGGTATCGTCGAATATCGACTGCTGTATGGATATCTGACGTAGTTTTTCAAACTTCCATTCGACGCGTGCGTTTTTCCACTTGTGCAAATAGTCCTGATTGCGTTTCAGCTCCTTGTCACCGCTCTGATCCTTTAGCGCTTCCAGTCGCTGTGCGTGTTTCTGTTTCTTCTTTTGGCGCACCGTAATCACGGCATTTATGTTCTCCGGCTTGTCGCATTCACGTAGTTGTTCACGTGTAGGCAATTTGCTTGTTTCATGCTCATCATTGGCGGCGTCGTCATTGTCATTATTGTTTTCACTGTCCTCGTCGTGGTCCTCCTCCGCTGAGCCCTTCTGCTTGGTACGTTTTGATTTGGCTTCAGTTGTAGCGTCAGCCCCTTTGCGCTTGTTGTTTTTGGCTATAATTTAAATACATATTTAATTCGCTTTTTATAGTTTATTATTTATTTATATCTACCTTTCTTTTTGTTAGCTGAAGCTGTCGTCTCCGGCGCTGCTGCTGTAATTTCTCCACTGTCCACAATCAGGCTTTTGGCGGCCACTTCATCATCGCTGTCCGGCGCTACCATCGCTTCTTGTTGCTGGCTTTCATCCTCGTGATGTCGCTTTTTGGCCTTGCGTTGCTTTTTCATTTTATTCTCCGATTTGGCCATTATTTCTGTGTTTGTTATTACGAATTGTGTGTGCAGCCAATTTCGACGTCTTCTTCTTACACTTTTGAGTTCACATTTGCCATTCACTCATTCCTCAGCCACGACCACATGTTCAGTGCTACGCGGCACAAAACTCAAATTTAAACGAGAATGAATGCTGCAGTTGTGAAGTCACGACTTCAAGATACCCTACCGCATTTCTAAAAAATGTAACAAAAAAAAAAACAAAAAAACAAAAAAACAAAAATATTGTTTCGGCTGGTTTACCTTAAATAGTCCTATTGTGGTCGTTCTGGGTGTGGCATCCAACATTCTAAATACATTTCATCTGCGAACCACACGAAACTAAAAATCCAAGAGTGGAAGTTCTATCTTTAATAGTTTCCGAGATGTCGTTGTTCAAAAACATGAAGAACGGACACACGGACATGGCTGGAACGATTCAGCTTTCGATGCTGATCATAAATATATGTACTTTATAGGATCGCCACGCCTCCTTCTGCTAGTTACATGCATTTACACAAAATTAGTATATAATAAATGGCATGGTATAATAAATTACTGAAAACATGAAAAGAAGTTACTTTCGGTAGAACCGCAGTTTTAATACCGTTCACATGATTTTTCAACCAGTGAACTTAGCTGTTGTAAAGAAAATTTTTTCTGTAAAATCTAACAATGCTGTAAATTTGTTGGAGCCTAGCCCAACAAGTAGGCGTTATACACCTTTTGATAAGTATGCGAAGCGTCCGTCCATACGAAGCCACCATGTCAAATGTCAAGTTAGTTTTGCCTGAAATGATGAGGTTATACATGAAAATCCCAAAAGTGGGTGGTGGAGTTTGTATGGGGGCTACCCCTAAAATGGAGAAATCACACCTATTTTTCTATATGTGAAGCGTTCGTCCATAAGAAGCCACTGTATTAAATTTTAAGTTTACGTTTACTGTAATAAGAAAGTTTTTATACAACCTCCTAAAAGTGCCGGCTGTCCGTAAAACACGCTCCTTCACAATTATGTGGAGTGTCCATTAAAAAAGTTAATGATATATACGCTTTTCATAAGAAACCACCATGTCAATTTTAAAGTTGATATTGCGCTCAAAAATTTATGAAAAAAGATGGGGCTACCATAAAACTGGTATTAATATGGATACTCTATTAGATCTATGAGACGACTTATAACCGGAAATCTTAAAAGACAGACAGATAAATACACGGACATCGTTAAAAAGACACGTCTCTTCGAGCTGAACAAGAATATATATGATGCCTCATTTAATGCATTGCAAACTTTCAGAAAAACTTATAATACCATTTTACACTATGTGTGAATGGTATATAAATATTACAAAAATTTTCAACTTACCAATGATCTATAAATCATTTTTTAAAAGCTTAACTGGTAATTTATTGATATATGTTCATATATAATTTATGCTAACAAACCATAATATTTCAATTAATACGATTTATTCCTGAAAATTGTGGCTTTATTGTGCAAAGATGGTTAAAAATATATTATTTAAAGTATTATCCATTGCTAGCCACTACATTTTCCCATCTTTCTGGCAGCATATGGATTCCGCGTAGGAAGAACGATTCGTCTTTAGAAGAATCAATCGAATTTTTGGTTTTGCCCTTGATATTGATGGTTGATCGGGCTTAAACCAAGACCCTTTGTGGTTGTCGCAACTTTTCATAGCCATCATAATTTGTTGGAAAAATCCCTTCCTTTTCTGTCGTTCAAGCAGCTGTTCACAGGTGAAAAAACTTCTATCTACGTGTCTTGATTTCAATTCCCAGCTTTTATTTCATTCACATAGATTTGAGCCGTTTGCTGACTGTTGACAAGTCAACTCGCAATGATTCAGTAAATTCTTGGGAAGCATTTGACATGGGCCATCATCGAGCAGTGACACCAATTCTACAGAACAACTTGTAGAGAGCTGACTCGAGAGAAACACTTTTCAGATGCAAAACAGAATACAGATGCAAGAAAGGCAAGAAGTTATGGATGCTGAGGTATTATGTGATAGAAATGAAGTTTGTTAATTTTAAAATTTCAAAAATTTATTTCTGCAAAAATGAATATATTTCTGCAAAAATGAATATGACAGCCTGGTTACACATGCACAGGGATCATTGAGAATAATTACTGAGTCGATTTCGTTATACATAGTCCGGTGGTTCCAGAAATGCTTCTCTAACCACGGCATTGTTCCCTTCATCGCCTCCAAGTAAGTTAGAGTAGTGACTTACTGTAATTAAAAGGCTGAAGAATAACTAAGTAATAGGCACCAATAAGATGCCCGCAAAGTTATTTAAGGACAATGGCAAAAAATTTGTAAGTTGTGTTCATCAACTCTTGCGCAAGATATGATCCGATTTAAAATTTATACAAATCAAAATTTGCTAATTAAATTTTAATATAAGTATAATATTTCAATAACAATAACTTCATTAGACTTCTTTTTAGGGTGCCCCCGGATGGTGTTTTTTCCAAATTTTCTTGGCTCTTTTGTTCCAATTTCTCCATTTTTTCTCGTGTTTAATATTATGAAAACCATCATGTGCTGTTACATGTAGTACCTTCTTTTTATCCTTCTCTTTTTTATCCTTCTCTTTTTTATCTTTCTTTGCAGTTTCTGCTACAGCAAGCCCAATACAGAGCACTATTAGAAAAATCTGTAAAAATATGAATTTATGTTTTATAATATCTACAAATAGGTATATGCAAATTTTATTAAAAACTGAAAATAAATGATTAAAAATTTTAAGAAATTTCTGCGAAGATTTATGGTCTGAAAATGTTTATATAAAATTATTTGCATATACCATTATTATTTGCATGATAGCTGCTTGTGGTACACACAGAACTGTTTTAAATTACAATATATCTACAATAATCTTAAGCAATAATTTTGTTGTAGAAACTGTATTTGAAATGTTTAAATCGAATTGTTCTAGTTTAATTATATTTGTTATGTTAAAAAAAAAAAAAAAAAACGAATTATTGTAATGGGTGTGCCAATTTTTTCGATAATTTTATAAGTTCAATGAATTCAATAGTTTTTTTCACTGATTACACTCCCTTCTCAGTTCATCTAATTATTGTGGGTATTCCACAACACTCATGTGGTGGAATAATGTTAATTCAAGAATGTACGTAGCTCGTGAAAGAACTGTCAAAATTTAGAATTGTATAAATTTGACCCGTAAACAGTTTCGGCGATAGTCGCAATCATTGAACTCCCGTAACAGAAGAAATATTCCTTATAAAATCTTAGGAATTGAGACGGAAAGATGGTATTTCAGGAAGTCATCTGTTTTGGATTTGGAAAATACAAGTAATCTAATCGAATATGTAAAAATTGTACCGTTAGACGAGGTAATTTATTTCGTTAATTAACTACAACACATTTTCTATTTATAAATTAACAAAATGTTTTCTTTTTTTATGTTTAAAAACAAACATTTGTTTTTTAAAATGTGATAAAATATATACATATATCTTTGATAGGAAGGATTTGTTCAAGTTTGCGTTTAACATATTGCAAACGGTTTGTGAAGTAACATGGACACCGATTTTTGGTGGTTAAAGCTAATGTATTCACTTTAGGATTCACCTCCCGTTAAAACCCTCTTTCGTTGATGTCGGTCAATATTTGCAAGTTTTATACTTTTAAAAAATGTCAACATCTTTGAATTTTGTCAATTTCTTTTATAGCTTTATACGAATTTCCTTCCAAAAACTAGCTAAAATTTACTATGGGGTGAAATTTACCCCATTTTAAAGCCAATACTTTATCCGTTTAATTGAGTGTCGCTGAATCCACGGTTCTTTGTTTTACTGTAGAACTATGCACAATTATCTAAACTGAATTTGAAGACGAAGGTGAACACCTTGAATGCCGAAATCACTGACAGGTATACCATTGAAGTATGTCCTTGCACTTATGTAGATAGATCTCCTTTTGTTGTTCCAGATTTAAGAAGAATGTGGAAATCGGATTTATGTCAGTGCGGTTGATAGCGATTTTAATTTCACAGCCCCGTACAGCGTGTGCATTCGCAGTCAAATTTTTCAAATCGGTGGAGTGATGTAACCCTTATATCATGATCCTGTAAATCATTGGCTTGGAAGCTCTGATAACGCATATAGTTCGTGTCAAGGAAATTCGAATTATTAATTTCCAAAAAACATCTATTTATTGAATATAGATCAAGCATTTCGGCTGCCGAATGGTGTGTGTACGCAGTAGGAGTTAGCGTTTGTTGCACGATAATGCACCAGCTTATATATCGACACATGTGTACCACTTCTCGTAATCTTAGGACCTTTCGACTTATATTTTTTCGGGAAAATGCATTTGCCGATGAAAGAAAAGCGACGGCAATAGTTCCGCTTTCAGTTAAGAGCCGTTAAGAGAGTTTTTTTCACTGTAGCTTAAAATATGCAACAATATTTTCGTGGTTTCTCTAACTGAAATTAGTCGTCAGAACTTTCATAAAAAAACGGTTATGCAGCCATGCACAATAGTTCCGAAAAGTCATTCACAATAGCTGCAATGCCTTTTCCGGTGTGCATGTAATACATTAGTGGCAACGTTTTGATATTACATTCTCTCTCTCATTCAAACACACCTAACAAAACGCTTTGGAACTCTTTTGCTTGAACAGTGTGGCAAAACTTGCAACAGCTGTTCACAATACGAACGGTTTGTTTGGCTTTTTTGCTCTTGTTTGCGTGCGCTTTTACAACAAAAAAGAAACAAATAATGCTTATATATATATATATCTGTGAATTTGAGTGATATTAAACTTAATAATAGTGTTAAACCATAGTTCATAGCAATAGTTTTAGTTAATAATCATTGCCAGGTAAGTGTGTCAAATGTGCATAATTATTTGTTTGTGTGTTTGTGTGTGTGTGTGTAAAAATAAGAAGAAAAAAAGCGTTTGGCATATGCAACACAACAACAACAACAACCGCGCCGGGCGGCATTGAATTGCGCCAAAATCTAAATTAGAAGTTTGTTTAGTGTTGTTAATATAAAATAAGTGAAAAATAAATAAATAAATATGTGCAGAGCAAGTAAAATACGCACAGCGTCGCAATTTGGCAGCCGGTCAAGGCCAACTACAGCCAAAGCAAAAGCAAAAGCAAAACCAGCTGCTGCTCTGCTTGGCATTTATGGCTCCAGGCATTCTAAAGGACGCCATGTCCACCCGCACAGCGCTTCATGGTCAAGGTGAGTTTGCGCGTAAAACGATTTAAGGCAGACATTAATTTTCATCATTTTGCTTTAGCTTTTAATACTCGGCGGCGACGTACGCCGGCGTTGTTTATTTATTCTAATTATATGAAATGAAGATATCATGTATGTACATGTGTATATATGTATGTATATATGTATGTATTTATGTATGTATTTATGTATTGTTTCATAAATACCGTTGTAATTCTAGTGTTGTGAACAAATGTATTTAAATCCAACAAAATAAAGATCTATTGTGTGTAATATTTTGGGGCACCTCACTTGTCTATTAATACCGCTGTTTAGTTTATCAAAAAATCTAACCGAAGTGAAACGTCTAGACAATAATCCCGAAATTTTTTTTTGTAAATTTTCAATTCGATTTTTGTACTCATAGTTTATCAAAAAGCTTGTCATACTGTTACCAGACGTTGAAAAACTCGATCTTGCCATGTAATTTCGGTCTGTCCGTCTGGAACTTCCATATATCCCGTTGATACCCTTCTTCTAGACATATATTTAGTACAGTCAAATAGAGTTTCAAGGGTAGACCCCATACAAACTACCACTCACTTTTACATGCAATACATAATTTAAAGTTGACATGACTTGGCATCTTATGGTCGGACGTATCACATAAATATCAAAATGCGTGTCTCGTACACTTTAATTCAAAACTGAGAATACAAAACATGTTTAGTTTCTTAGTTTTCAAATGTATTACGAATCGCGAAACGGGTGGGGAGGGGGCTACGCGGGGGTATTTAGTTTGGTACGTCAAATTTCTACAATTATTTTTTATTAGAATACTTCATCATCTCTCATAGAAGACATAATGCTTTGGTCCTAATCCAAAAAATTATTTATTGCTTTAGTGACGGAACCCTTTTGGAAAGCGAAATATGTACTTGACGGAATCCAACAATAAAATAAAAATGTCTTTATGCATTAATAAGCATAATACGAGTTATGAGACTGTTTTTTATTTTTCATTTCGCGGAGCCCTAGGGTTCCGCGGAGCACCACCTTGAGTATAGCTGTTTTGGAGGTAGAAAACTTTAAATTAAATTAAAATACTGAGATTGTTTAATTCAAAATTGAGAATTGGTTTTAATCAGCTTGACGAAACATGTTGATTTTGCAATGTCCATCCGTCTGTCTGTCTGTCTGTCTGTCTGTCTGTCTAGATGTAGTTGCGCGTTATTTTGTTGTGATTTTTAAGATATCTCGTTGTAAGTCGGCTCATAGAATACTTTTTAAAGCAGTTTATTAGAGCATTTATATCGAAACCACCCGCCCACTTTCGACTTTTTATTGAGTTTTTTTTATTGCTGTCAATATTACCTTAAAAATCGACATGGTGACTTCTTACGAAAGAACTCTTCACGTAAATATCAATGGGTGTCATACTCTCGTTTTTGGGCTACCCTCCATACAAACCATCCGTCCACTTCTGCCTTTTTGTATGCAAAAATATTCTTTTTCCAGCAAATATGAACGTGATATTGGACATGACGGCTTCGTATTTACAAACACTTCACATAAATGTGTCGGGCCATGGAAACTTATCGCCCAATTTTGAGATTTTGTATGAAAACTTTCTTATTACAGTAAATATCAACATACAATTTAATATATAGTATCTTCTTAAGGACGAAAGCTTCTCATATAGAAGAAAAGAGTGTGATTCCCTCTTTCTAGGTGCAGCTCTCATTCAAACCTACTACCCACTTTTAGGATTTTTAATGAAAAACTATCATTGTAGGCAAAATCAAATTACCAGTTAGACATGGTGGCTTCGTATGGATGGCCGCTTCGCACAATTGTCAAGGGGCGGCGTGTACCAACCACTTTAGGGGTTAGGCTCCAAAAAACTTACATTTCACTTTTAGGTTGCTAGATTTTACAACAATGATGACTTTACAACTACTAAGTTCCATCGAAATTTTGGGCATGTGAACTAGACGCAGCGTTAGTGCTAGTTTGGTTAGTCCTAGGATAACCAAACTCGTGAAGAAGATGCAAGCTCATAAATAACATTAATACAAAATTACAGAAGTTTATCCTAAAAATATTATTATTTCTTTTTGTGTAAGTTCCTATTGAGCTTTTTATTAAAGTTTCAGTTTGATTATTACAGTTTATTTTTATTACACCTATATAGTATTCCTTGCTAACACGAATGATTTAAAAGTGTTCCCTGACTAAGAAAAGGTTGGGAACCCCTGTTCTATAGTTAGTCTATTCATGATTAAATGGCAACCAAATTGAGCACAAATGACAATAGCGTTGCCAGATCTGACCAAATTAAAACAGTTTATATTTATCAAATTTTATTTGTCTTTATGTTAGACTTATATATTTTATAATGTTGTTGTTATTGTAACAGCTTGGTTTGGGCTGATACAGCCACTTGGGCTATTGACTACACAAATCTCCTTGTGCAAATCGGTCCGAGGCGAGCACCCAGTCGTCCTTGGGAACGACTGTATAATAATAATAATTTTTATTTATTGAAAGAAACTGTAATTTAAATCACGACTCTCAAGCGCAAAGCATTTTAGCTATCTCAGCTAACAAGCAACCAGCACATCGATTTGTTGAATCGCATGTAGTTGACTTTTTCGAAAACATTCACTTCGGTAGAACTGAAATTTAAATAGTCTTCACTCTTGCACTTTGCTCGGTAACGCTGTTCAAACATACAGTCGGACGGACAGACAAACAGACGGACATGTCTTTATTGACTCAACTTTGGTTGTTGATCAAGTATATATATATAGTAGTGGTTCAACCCACGTGCTGTGCTTTATAGTCGTTGATATGATTGATCACAATAAGGTACAAAAAACATGAAATTTCGTATTTTTGATGTACAACACGAATTTCCCCAAAGTATTTTACGATTTAATAGACCTCTTAGAAACATTTCAAAAGATAGGCGTTTTGTACATATCGGTGACATAAAGAAAAAGAGAAAAGTTCGTTTGAAAAGTTTACATATATCTCAATATCTTCAAAATAAAATTAACCAGATTTGGGAGTAGTAGTATTTGCAATTCTTTCTTAGGACCTTAACACTTTCAGTAGTCAAGTTTTAACTTTCAGAAAGATTTTGCGACAGTGAATTCGATAAGCTGTTTTTGTTTTTGTGATTGTATTAATTTCGGAAGAATTCCCGAACTGAATTTTGAATCTATGAGGCCTGTATACGTTTTCTAATTCCATGCTTACAAAATATCCTTGATTGATCTATTTTGCATACAATATTTAAACATTTAAATCGACCATTCATTAAGAAAACTTATTTACAAAGTCCATGCGAAGCGTATAAAAGCTTAAGTTCAGCCGCACACATTCACTATATACGACTATTCATATGTATTTTCTTAAGTTCTCATTGCTTTTGAACATTTTTTTTTTCATAGCAAAAAATAGCCGAAGCCAACATCGCATGCCATAGTATATATTTTCCACGCTGGCAGCGGCTTTTCCGCCTATGCAGAGTAAGAATTTTTGTGGCCTAATGGTCGCATGCTCTCGACGTGCTGTTTTAGTTCTGCGTTGATTGCGTTCTCGATTGTATCTGGTCGTCAAAACGTGGACGACGACGTAGTTCGCGGCGGCGGTACTATTTCGATTTCGTTGCGATTCTATAAGAATAAAAAGCAAAAAATTCTCAAGAGTTTTCTCAACTTTTCAACAAGAAGATTTCGTATTTTATAATAATTTTTAAGATACACCGAAAAAGCGAGCGTGCGAGTGTTAGTGAGTGTTTTTATGTGTGTTTTCAATATCCGGCATACATTGCGTATGCGTTTTGTAATCGAAGAAAGAAATATCTAAAGCAAAAGTTTGCATGCAGTTCATGCTGCAAATCAAAGCACAAAGTTTGTCACATTTTGTACGAGTGCATTTGTTTTGCCTATTGTCAATGCGCTAATTGGATTTGCAACGCTTTAACTGTCGGCAACTTGTAACTAACTCCAACTTCTGTCGGACGGTTGGTCTGGCGTTCGTTTGCAATGTAACTGAAACGTCTGACTTTACTATTGACTTTTTTTTTCCCGGTAATAATCAATACGGTTGACTGTTCTGTGGGCAGTGCTTTTTTCGGTTTTGCGTGTTACTCGATTCACTCAGATACTTTGTAATTACTATTGTTAGCGCGCGCGGATTTCCTTAGTTTTTTATGTGGTGAAACTACTTTCTTCGTTTGATTTTTCCACATGTGTTACCATTGACAACGTGCAGTGCAATAACAGTGTGCAAACAAACCAACAAACGAGTTCATGTGCCATAATTCTATATAATTTTTCGGTTATTTCAACTAAAATAAACACATCAAGTATGTTGTTTAAAGCTCGCTGGGTTTAATACGCTCTATATATTCAATGTGGAACAGTACGCAACTATTGTGTGAGTATCAGATCGACTTTTAAGAGGCACAGATTAAGATTTGTTTACAAATTGTAGCACATCCGCTGCTAAGTTTTGGTTTTATTGCAAGTCTTCGCTTGAATGCTTCTTGTAACATTTGCTACGAAAAATTTTCAACTCTTCAGCTGCTGCATTTGCTGCTGTCAGCCATGAATCACTCATTCATTCACTCATTGACGCAGTCATTCAGTCAGTTAGTCAGTCAGTCATTTCGTTGATTCTGTTTGTCTGTCTATAAATTTTTTTCTTCTTAAATGTATCTTCTTAATTATTTTAGCAGCGCTGCTCGTTCGCACGTTTGTCTGTCCATTTGTCTGATCGAATGTGCCCACATGCAGTGACTGAAATAGTTCTTAGCTTTCGTTATCAATTTGCTTTAATAAATTTGGCCCAAAAAAACATGTTTTTTACAAAAAATTAAAGCACACACAAATTGAATTTGTTAGGTAAAAATTTTATTTCATTAGATCTACTATTAGACCTATTTTTTTCAACATACTTATATGAAAATATTTACAATTCCACTGAGGAAAATTATTGGATCAATATGAAAAAAGATAGCATGCGAATAGATGCTTAACAGCATAACTTTTAATGTGATCTCACAAATATCTCAGGAACATCTTTAGGTAAAAGAACTTAAATCATTTTAAATCTTGTTAGTTTTGCGTGCAACGGAAATTTCTTGAGATTTTCAAAATTTTTTCAGAAAGAAGGGCAAGTTGCTTAATTTTTATAGTTATTAATAAAAAATATAAATTTCAGCATATTTTAGTGTTTCGTTTATTACATAGGTCTACAAATACCGAGGTCATGTCAGTTATTGGAAAGCTCAGGCTCATTTCCGAAGAAATATGCTGCGTAGAATCCGAATCCGGGGTCAGAATTGGCCCATCATCTCAGGATTTTGAGATGTTTGAGGTTATGTACCGAATGACATCGAAGGGATATATTTCGTAACTTCGAATAGCCATAACTTTGCGAAAAAAAAGTTGTAATTGATCTCTTGAACACTTTAATTAAAGCGTAAGAGTGGTACTAAATGATGTAACTGCAGAGACAGACCACAAACATTTTTTGCACCACGTACGTAACTTCAAAAGTATGAAAAAACGCCGTTTTTCGTGTACATAACCTCAAATATCTCAAAATCCTTACGCGATGGGCCAATTCTGACCCCGTATTCGGATTCTACGCAGCAAATTACTTCGGAAATGTCACTTAGCTTTCCAACAACTAAACCATGTTGACCTGTGTTATGTTTAAAATCGAAACGAAAAAAAATTGTGTTCAATACACTGCGTTACGCAAAAAATTTAAAAACTATCGAAAGCGAACCGTATTAATAACAGCAGTGTACAGCCAAAAATTGTATTCTATGCATTATTTTGTCTTATAGATTTTTGTCTACTGAACTCGAAAATAGCCTTAAACATTTTTTTGGAATGAATTTTTGAACTTACTTTAGAATTTTCTAGATATCTAATATCTTGACTTGAAAACTATCTACGCTATTATCATATCATATTCTTGAGTATGCTCTTGGAGTTTTTCTTGTATGTTGAGTAACTTCTTGAAAATATCCTTTTCGTGTTATGTTGTGCCAATTTAAACTCGCTTTTTGGAATGTTCTTTAGCACCAGTGTTACGGCTGCTTGTATGGCTGGAATGTCATTGTAAAAAGTTCCTTTCATTGCATTTATCATCTGTTTTTCCATCAAAAATTCATAGACTTTTTTGATCTTGTGAGATGGTGCATTATCATGCAATAAAAACAGAAGCTTTCCTTTGGAATGTTCGGGCCTAACACTAATATTCTCCATTGATAGTTTGACCTTCTGGAACAAATTCCTTGTGAACAATACCCTTTTTTTATTATTATTCTTATTATTATTATTATTATTATTATTATTTATGATGGGGACATATAGAAACCGCGACCTAAAAGGTCTATTGTTTGTCCTAATGAGTTAGATGAACTGCCCTAAGCCTATTTGTTGAATGAATCTTAGTACTTTCATAGAGTTCAAACTACTCACTTGCTCCTTTCTAATAAAGTGATTACCTAACAACTGCAGTGTGCTTCTTGCTATAGCTTCACATTCTGCAATAATTCGAAGAGGGGTCTCCTCTTCATAGTCACAGAATCTGCATTCGGGTGTGTTATGTATCACCAAAACATATAAATGTTTTTTTAGTCTACAGTGGCCTGTTAGCAGTCCTGTTAATATTCTTAGTTGGTTCCTACCTAAATGAAGCAAAGTTTTCGATCTATTCGGGTTGTAGCCCACTAGAAGTGACTTTGCTTGTCTTAGTCCTTGGCTTGTAGCCCAGTGTTTTCCTTTTCCTATATCCTTCTCCTTGCGGATATACTGTGTGTCTCCCGATGCCACAATACGGCTCAGGTCCTATCAATAACGTTGCCGCTCTTTGTCTCGCAAGCTTGTCTGCTTGCTCATTACCTGGAATATTATTATGACCCGGCACCCACAGCTAGTTCGCCTAGTTTTTCCAATAGTCCATATGCTTCAAGTACTAGCTTCGTCCTAGCTACTTTGATAGAATCGTAATATAACAGTTGGTGATATTAGCTTCTATCTATGTTAAATTGCACACATCTGATTATCCCACACACATCTCTGCTTAGAAAATACGGATGTGTTTTCTCATTGACTCCCAATAGTGAGTTCATGGACCTACAACTTCTAGGCTTATGCCATCTTCTGTCAGGGATCCATTCGTATACCACTTGATGATGTGTGGTTTAAGTACGTATGAACTCTCTGACGTCCACGATTTTTTGTCGGACCATTTGATCCTATCAAATATATACCGCTGTGACATTTTGCATCTAGGCATGGACATTAAGCATGCCCCCTTCGTCCATGTATGGAGACGTTTCTGACAGATACCCTTGGAATCATAGAAAGTTATCAACATTGTCTTGATTCTTGACTTCTGAAAACGCATTTTTTTAGATTTTGGCACGTCTTTTGACTTCCATTCTGCAGATTCTGCTGCTTTCGTCCACTTTCCTCTCTAGTCAGAGAACTCTTCGTTCCGACAGATATACGGACAGACGGACGGGCGGACGGACATGATTGTACCAACTCGTCTTGTCGTGCTGATAACAAATAAATACTTTATGGTGTCTTCAATGCTTCGCTGTGTTACATACATTTTAACAGTTCCAATAAACCCTGTTACAAATATTTTTTGTACAGTGTACTTTTCTTCTCAGATTCTCTGTACTGGACTTAAGTCAGCACGACTATTCTCTGTAGCTATTCAAAATTCTAAAGCCATTCTTTCAGTGTATTGCGTTTATTCGTTTATTTTTCGTTGCAGCAAATGTGTTTTTGAGCACAAATGTCAAATATTGCTTTTTTAAGGGTCAGCTGGCAAATTCGCCTTTGTATTTCAATGTTGTTATTCATGTACGCAATTTGTTAAACGCGCCCTCGTCTTGTAGTCAGCCAGTAGGTGTTGGTGTTGGTGGTTGATAATTTTCTACCCTGTCACTCGGTCAATGATTCCGAGAGAAAACTACAAATAAGCTAAATTTAAACTGGCAATAGTACTAAATTGAGTCGCGTAAACAGCTCAAATCGTTTGAGTCCAATGCACAAGAATTTTAAAGACCAAAACAAAAAAACCAAAAACCAATTTTTTTAGGTTTACTATGACGCGTTTAGATTTTCATATTTAAATATGATTTTTGTAAAATTTTTGTTCACTTTTTGATTCATTTGCGTTTTATTTATTGCCTCAGAATACATACTACTAATAAACAGAAAACGCCAAAATATGCCAAAAAGATTTCATTAACGTTTGCTTGGTTTGGTGGCTGTCTTTTGAGTATTTCAATTTAATTTTACTGACGTCAAATTGTTTATGCAGCTCAGGCATTGTCTTTCAGACAAATAAGGAAATTAAAGCGCGGCATAAATTTGTATACTCTTCACACAGAGTGCGAATAGTATTGTATTATAATTTAGTCACCACGTTTGCAACGCAATACAGGAGCCATTTGGAAAACTCATAAAATATTGAATCGTGATCAGAAAAGACGGTTCGATCTAACTAAGTCCGTCTGTCTCTGCGGTCCCTCATTGTTTGAAATATTGGTTTGAAAGTCGGTATGGAGACTTTTTATAATCAGAAGCAACATAATTTCGAAAACTACTGCGATCAATCCAAAGTTTCCAGTGAACAAGTTTCCAAAACATTTTTTGTTTGCCGACTTGTGTGAATTGTAGGGTTATAGTGTATAAAAATTTACGGTATTTCTCTATTTTCCTGCAGAAATCGTATCTGACTATTTTATAGCACTCTCACAGACTCCTGGATGTTCATTCTTGAGCTTACGATTCATATTCAAAGAGTGCCACACTTGGCAAATGCACCTCACACCATGACTGAGTCTTCACCAAAGTTTCATTTTGAGAAATTGATAGGTTCCGTTTGGAAGTCACGTCAATAGCTTCGAAAACCATCTGGACCATATAAATTAACTATTTTGTCTGAGAGTATTACTTATTTAGAAGGAAAACGGTTTAAGGGTATTTATAATGAAAGTGCTTAGTAAAATTTTGCTTATCAGGTCCCAGCGCGTATTATGGTTTTTAGAAACTAATTCGAGCTCGGCCAATTGATGATGTTTTTGAACATCTTCTGATCATCTTCTTCGTCACTCCTTGCACAATATGTTTCGTCGCAGTTAAAGTACGTCAAATGTTCATACACTGAAGTGTTGGAATGGGCAGTAAGTTGCCGGCAAGATATCGTTGAGTTACTGGCTTTTTTCAAAGTTTACCTCTTGTTTTGATCGGTGAGTTTTGGTTTTCGACCAGTAGCGTATTTTTTGCCATATTTTTGCGGATTTACAAAAATACTATTAATTACGCAGTGAGTAATCACAGTAAATTTCGAAATGTGGTAGATGTAATAACCAGAGTCTTTGTCAGCGATTATCTTCATTTCTACTTCCTCGGACAAACGAGAGTACTACGTGGTATTTAGATAATTTTTTGTATTAAATTTAAATTTACGAATTTATTGTGCCCAAATGGTCACAAATATATTATTCAAAGTATTGTCCATCGCTGGCCACAACTCTTTTCCATTTTTCTGGCAATTTTCGGATACCGGCTCTAAAGAACGACTCGTCTTTTGAGGCAATCCAATTATATACCCATTTTTTACATTGTTCATATGATGTGTCATCGACCGGAACAAGGAGTAGTTGGGTAGGACTTGCCATTTTATCGTTTCCAAGTAGATCTTGACCGGTTTTGCAATATGCGGCCGAGCGTTGTTATACTGCAAAATCACTTTGTCGTGCCTTTCTTCGTATTCCGGTGATTTTTGCTTCAGTTCGTGGCTCAAACGTATAAGTTGAGTCCAATAGCGTTCCCCCCAGATCGTTTGGAGCAGCTCGTAGTAGATCACGCCGCGCTGGTCTACCAAATACAGAGCATAAGCTTAATGCCATGAATATTCGACTTTGCGAAGGATGTTATTGACTGTCCGAGCAAAACCCATCACTTTTTGCACTTGGGGTTGTCGTAATGGATCCACTTTTCATCGCCAGTCACAATGCGATGCAAAAAACCCTTTCTTTTTTGACGTTAGAGGAGCTGTTCACAAGCGACGTCGCACGGCTTTAACTTGTATGGCACCCAGTTTTCTTGCTTTTGAATCGATCCCGTGGCTTTTAGACGTTTGCTAACTGTCGACTCATGCACTCCCAATTATTCTGACAACTCCTGAAGCGTTTGGCATTGGGTCACATAGAGCAATGATTCCAATTCCACTAAGAATCGATGCACTTTTCTTCATATTAAAGTAATGAAGAAGAACTCCCCGCAAAAACAATTTATCTGGTACGAAATTCGATATGTTCGAGGCAATATTTAGTATTGTTGTTTACGTTTCAAACAAATGACACAAGCTGCCAAAGACGCTCATTGACAATAGGTTTTAGCGGCAAGAAATTGGAAACTCGAATATTGGTTCATACTATACTACTGGCGGCCTCTTGTGTGAAACGCTCATTATTAATTCAAGGGTGTTTTTTAGAGGTTAAATTTTCTGAAATGGATTAAACTGTCATAAATTTGTCAAATCTGGCAATGCTATTGTCGCTTGTGCTCAGTTTGGTTTGCCATTTTATCATAAATAGACTAATGACAGAAGAACACTTGCAAATTGTGCATATTTCGAAAATCATGGTTCAGCTCGAGAGTGTTACCGTGCGCTGCGTCCATTTTATGGTTCGACTAATTCGATTTACTATATACTATATAACCACGTATACTCTAAATAAAAAGCTGTCGATTAGAGTTTCAGAATTCGCCACATCCGAGCCAGCAGCAAACATGCTTGAGAGCGTAGTTAAACATTAAATTATCTTCCTAATAAAGACAATTTTCAGTTTGATATTATGTAAGCTTAGTATGTTAATACAATTCAACGTTCTACACCACTAAACAAACACCTTTTATATTAATGCATGTACAACATTTAATATAGTATTACAAATTTTCCAAGCATTCCTTCAAAAATTTAAAAACCATATTAAAACAGCAGCGTTGCCGTGCAAAAAAGGCAAATGTGAAGTGTATTAAAACTTCGATTTCACTGAAGTAAACATTTTTTGTGTTTTAATTGGATTTGTATGCAAGTCAGTGTTGGCATAATTCGAACATCATTGCCAAAAAGCGAAATTTTCGTTGACACTTGGTGGCGCTTTAGCTTTTTTCGGGTGTCGCGTAAAGTAAAACTTGATGAAAAAACTATATATATATACATACAAAGAATATTTAAAAATCTCGGATTATATTGTACAAAAATAAATTATTTCAAATTCACGACACGCTTACTTCCGTCGTGAAAAAAGGAAAAATGTTTCGAGAAAGAACAAATCTAAGAAAATATTTTGTTTTCCCACACACATGTCCAAACAAAAATGCTAAAAAATCTAAGAACATCAACGTCAAGTGCCAAGATAAACAAATTGTGACACGTATCACTAGTATATAGTAGCATATCTATATAATTATCTATAGAAATGTCTGGCGTCTATATAGGCGGTATCTTATAGTAGATACAACAAGTGTAGCTGCAATTGTAGTACATTAATAAAAATCTATGGAAAATTCACAACGAAATGTATTTTTTCTTTGAAATTTAAACGAAATGTAGCTATCTATCTGAATGTATCTATTATTATTTTCTTTTTTTTTTGTATACGTTGTTTTACTTTTTGTTTCATAATGCTTTCTCAATATTGCTATATTTATTTCTACATAAATCTTTAGCATTTTAGTCTAAGAAATATATTTTGTACGATTATATATTATAAATTTAAAAAATTGTCGCAGACATTTAAAAGCAACAGCTAAGAAACTTAGTATATCTTTTCTTTATATAAATAAATACTGACGACATTAAGTAATTTATAAAACCGATTATACCTATATACAATATATAATTATTTTCAGATTTTTGGCATACCAGTTGCTGTCATTTGCAAATTTTTGTATTTGCCATTGAAACTTATTTCTTTAAAGTATCTTAAAGATACTTTTTTTTTGTGTATCTGTATCTATGCCTAAGTGGGTCAATAAGGCATATGTTAAGACTCAACTTTCACGAAATAAGGTCAGGAAATTGATTATATATATATATGTAGATACTCCCAGCTGTAGATGTATATCCAATTGTTTATTTGTACGCATCCATTAGCAACGCTTTAGACAATTCAAAGTTTATTTGAATATAGCACAAACGCGTCATGGTTACAGCTACTCACATTAACGGTATTGGTAGTAAAAACAAGGTAATTAAAACAATAACAACGTTTGTGCTGTTGTGAAGTATATTTTTCGTTTGTATGATTTTAGGTTGGCGTGTTGTGAATTGATTTGTGATAGGTCAATATT